>JAODAL010026271.1:0-57065 GCA_025379985.1 Phyllomedusa bahiana
CTTTCCCAAAGCAATAACTTTATTTTTTAATCTACATAAACGTAAGAGGTCTTTTATTTTCCGGGACAAGAAGTACTTTCTAATGGTGTCATTCATCTTACCATAAAATATACTAGGAAACCCCAAAAAATTCTAATTGGGGCAAAATGTGAAAGAAAAGTACTTTCGCCATGTTTGCTGGAGTTTTGTTTTTACAGTGTTCAGTCTTCAGTAAAAGTGATGTGTTCTCTGTATTCTACAGGTTGATACGAACCGGGAAATACCAAACATGTCTTTTTTGGTACCGTAAAAAAATTAGACATTTCCTATTTTTGAAAAGCGCTGCGCGCAAAAATTAACCTTTGTACTAGCCCTAGGGATTTAGTGAGGGCTTTTTTTGCATTTTAAGGTATTTTTTTATTGCTGCCAGTTTGGAATAAAGCGTTTTTTGTTTAAATTTTTTCCCAATTTTTTTGTGGACCGTGAATGACCCCAAAAAGCGAAATTTTGGGGGCTTTTGGAATTTTTTATATTCTAAGGTGTTCAGCGTACGGAATGAATTTGTTATTTTAATAGATCAACTTTTAACGCGGCGATACCAAAAAATTTTGTAACGTTTTTATTTTTTTTTTGTAAAAGGCAAAAAAAGGGGTGATTTGAATTTTAATATATATTTTTTTTACTTTGAGTCCCCCCTAGGGTGCCTCACCATTATGGGTCCATATTTCAGGTTGTAATTGCAAAACGCCTGAAATATGGATCGCAAAAAAAGGGAAGGCCCTTTTCACACGGGATAGGCCGCGGGTTCAGACGCGGTTTCCGGGCCAAATCGCCCAGATTTTTTTTAACATGGTTTCCCCATGGGGAAAAAGCCTTTTTTTTTTAAAATTCACATGCCGCGGGGTTGGGCCCCGGCTCCGTGGCCCCGGACAGACCCGCCTTTTAAGAACTCTCCTGTCATTTCTTGACGGGAGTGCTCGCCGGCGGCCCCCCCCGCGGTGCTGCCGCGGATTCGCCGCGGGTGGTGCGCGGCGGGGAAAAGGGGCTACGCCGCGGTTTTCCCCCTGCTCAAAAATTTGCATAGGGCAAGCCCCGGGTGCAAGCCGCCCCCAAAACCCACGCCCCCCCCGCGACGGGCCCCCCCCCGCCCGCGCCGAAACCCGCGTTGGGGAGACGCGATTTTGCGGCCGGGGCCCCGAGAGGTTTTTGGCCCGCGGGAACCCCGGGGGCCAAATCCGCGTGGAGCAGGCCAAAGTTGGGTTCCTGTTTTTTCCCGACGCCTATTAAAACAGGGAAAATAAAGGGTAAATGGGACCGTTGAACATTTTAAATTACGCATGACCACGTGTACTTCTAAAACACCTGGAGTATTGCAGCTCGCACAAGTACGCCGTGTGAACTTACCCTTATACTCGCCCTGTCAGAAACGTAGGAATTATGTATGTAAAACACAAGCCCACCACTCCATTTTATGTGGCCCGCAAGAGTTTACACAGCAAGAAGGGATGGACAATGTCCGGGTGCAGAAGAACCGCCTTTCCACTTTTGCCAGAGGATGTAGCTAGTGCTTGGCAAAGGCGGTGGCACCAGTATAAGGAGCGGGCACGATCTTGGATTCGGAGCTCCAATCGTGCTTCCACTTCTTTTTTCCAACGGGCTGGCAAAAGTTTTTGGGTGGTTTGGCATGGGGAACAGTCACCAGTGCATGAAAACTCATTGAAAAGGGTTAAAAGTCCCTTTTCCTTTTGGAAAAATTTTGCCGAATATTGGGGAGCCTTAAAGGTCCCGGTTACATTTTTTTTTTTTGTATATGTTATGAATTTTTTAAAACTAGATCAAGTGGGTGTTAGTATCTTGTTTACTTTTGAAAATGATCGAAAATTTAAAAAGCATGAATAAAAAGGGTTTTAAATTTTCTTTCGGGCAAAATTCATCCCTAAAACATTGTCAAAGCTTTGGCCCCTTTCCCAGGGACCCAAGGGAGCCCCGGGTCCAAAACCGGGGGGTTTTTAGCGGGCCCAAACCCTAATACCTTTTTAAAACGGGTGTGGCCCTCCCGTGAAAAAGAGAGGGATTAAAAGAATTTAAAAAGAGAAGAAAACCTAAAAAGGGCCCAAAAATGCGTACCAAAAATTTTAAAAATATTTCATGCTTATGTTTTGTCTTCAGGGTCTTTTAAAATGGGGGAGGACCATTCTCTAATTTATTTCTAATTCCAAGGGTTTGGCTTTTTTTAGTTTTTTCAGGTACCTTTTTTTTTTCACCCTTTTGGGGCTTTATTTTGTTTTTTGGAATGTTATTTTCAAAAATACGGGCAATATTGCAAAGGGGTAAAGAGCTTGTTGGGAAGGGGGAAAAGGGTATTCACTTAATTAAAACTAGGTTTAAAAAGGTTTTTTAAAAAAATTTCCTTTTTGCCCTTTTTGCAGAAAAAACCCCCTTTATTCTTTTTACTGCCGACAGTCATTTTGGGGTTTTCTGTGCACCCCCCGTGCAAACCTTTGCCCCTAAAAGTCGGTTTAAATTTAGTCTTTTTACGTGTTTAAATTTTACAGGTGTTTCCTGTGGGCGCGCGGATCTGGAGAGAACTACAAAAACTGCAAGTTAGGGAATGGAGAGTTTTCTGTAAGCATGGCTATTCTAGGACAGGTAAGACTGCAGTCTATGATCATGTATTTTACTACGTATTTTTTCTGTGCACTATTAAACAAATAAAAGTGTTTGTAACGGCCTTTTTTATTTTTCATAATTTTTATTGCATGTTAATTGAAAACAACTAAAAATTTTACTTATTCTGTTCATCTGTTTTGAATACAGCCATACTTCCTATATGGTTTTGTAAGCAAACTTGGAAGTCTTCTGTATATTGGTTCTGCATTATTGTCATGATTTCGTTTTTCAGTATAATAAAATTATGTTCTAAATTCCTCTTCTTTAAAAGGGGGAGTTCACTAAAAAAGGATTGCCCTTTTCATTTTAAAAACTTGCAAAAACAAGGGCACTTTTCAATTTTGTGTCCCTTAACAGTGTCCCAAACCCATTCCAAATAACCTCTTTTTGTTTTTAGACTTTTCATAGCCCCCTTTAAGGGGCGTATAGCTACAGACCTTTTTTTTTTGATCCCCTCATATAGGCCTGCCGCATTTTGGGTTTCTAAAAGCTACAGGGCCTGGTTTGCTTTTTGCCCCAGGGAAGGGAGTAAACAAGCCCCTTTAATTCAAATTGAAACCAAGAAAACAGGACTGAGGTAAGATAAATCAATATAGTGAGACAACCCCTTTAAGTTAAGCACTTTTGTAACATACTTTTATTACATTGTCTGTAAAAATTCCTTTTTTGGGTCCATATCAATGTTTGGTGAAAAACTGTTCAAAAATTCTGTTCTGAAAAAATGGGGCCGTGCACTGAGGGTTGTAGGGTGGGGGGGTAGGATGGGTTTTTTGTTTTACAAGACAAGAGAAATGGCCTTCAAACATAAAATGTTGCTGCTTTGGGTTCAGGGAAGAAAAACTACGTTAAAGGACCCGGAAAAGCAGGGAAAACAATACAGGGGAAAAAATAAGAGGGAAATTTTTTGAAGGACTTATTTTAAAACTTGTTTAATTTTTCTTTTTTTTCCATACAAAACCCCCTTTTAAAATTGTTTGGGAGTCTATTTAAAAAAAAACTTTTCCTGGACTGGACAAACAACTTAAGGGGGGTTTTCTCACTTCAAATTTTCATCTTAACCTACAATTTCCCGTTTTCTTGGTTTCCTTTGAAATTTAGGGGTGTTTTCTGGCTTCCACTAAAGGGTGCAGTAAAGGGCCAGGGTCTGTAGCTTTTAGCGACCTGAGAACGATGGGAGGCCCATACAAAAAGGGGATATCTAGGAATAGGGAGAACACTATTAATTGGGTTATTTTTGCAAAATGACTTGTTTTTGGGAGATTTTAACTTTAAAAAACAATCCCTTGTAGTGGACAACCCCTTTTAAAAAATTTTAGATCTGTGTGTAAAGTTGGGTTATTTTTTAAAAAACGGGATAACCGTCTTTAAAAAGTTGTTCCCCCTCTGGCGATTTTTACAGGGGCCCGCTTTTTTACAAACCAGGGGCAAGCTTTTTCCGGTTAAGGGTGTTTGGGGTTTTTTCAAAAAACAGTGACTGAACAATTTTAGCTTTTTATATTGCTAGGGTGAGACTGTTTGGGAACATTAGTTTTGGGGAAAGGGTTTTAACAGCGGGAAAAACAAACCTATAGGGAAAATAGCTTCTTTGGGTTTTTTTTAATTTACCTTGTTTAAAGCTTTTCCCCAAAGTAGTTTGGGGGTGCCGGGCCCAAAATTATTAGGGGGGTATAAAGTTACAATTTATGTTCAGAAATTGTATACCCCAGGGATCTGATGAAAGAAAACAAATTTTTTTTAAAAAAGAAAAAAAAGTTTAAAAAAAAAAAAAAAAAAAAAAAAAAAAAAAACCAAAAAAAAAAATAAAAAAAAAAAAAAAAAAAAAAAATAAAAAAAAAAAAAACAATAAAAAAAGAAAATAAAAAACTAAAAAAAAAAAAAAAATTCCCAAAAAAAAAAAAAAAAAAAAAAAAAAAAAAAAAAAAAAAAAAAAAAAAAAAAAAAAAAAAAATCCCTTTAAAAAAAAAAAAAAAAAAAAAAAAAAAACTAAAAAAACCTTTTCCATTAATAAAAGTGACAAAAACATGCAGTTATTAAGCAAGTATTCACTGCAGGTCTCTGTTAAAGCCAATCGCCCAAACCAAGAGCAGAAGAAGAGAAAAAGGCAGAAAGGAGGAGGAGGGGAGGAGAACATTTGCCCTAATAAAGGACCTGTAAAAGGAAAGTTTTCTCAGCAAAAGCCCAAAAAAGTGGTTTTAAAAAAAAATCCCATTAAAAAAGGGTTGGGCCCCTTGGGTAGAGGAAACGGTTTCTAAATTTAAGGGTTTAGTCCATTATGCCGGGCAAGGTTAAAAAACCTAGGTTTTATTTGGCCCCTTTTGGGACCCGGAAAAATAAAATAACAAGCCCTATGAGAAACCCAAATAAGTATGGTAATTTGGGTTTAAAGGGGTCCAAAAGACTTTTAAAAAAATTAAGTTACTTAGTTTGGATAGATGACTGCTTTTCTTCTGAAATGAAGAGTTTTGACTACGCCAATTAAAAAGGGGAAATTTTTACACGAAAAATCTTGCCTCTGGTGAACATCCGTTTTCAAAGATGCGGGCCTGGGGGCCATCGAAAAGGGCCAGAGACGCATCAACAAAAAGCAGTGAATTTTTTCACTGCCCCCGGGAATGGGCAGAACCCCGCCGGCGTTCACATTTTTCGCCGCATCGTGTTTGCATCGCGCCCGTGGGTCCCTCTTAAGGAAGCGATCCAAGAATTGGGATGTCATTTTTTGGAAAACGCACCCGAAGAAAGGACCCCACAGGCGCATTTCAAACACACACAACGATCTTTAAATTTTAATGCCCGGGTGCGTGTCCCGTCATTGCCCGGGGGGTGATGAACTCACTGCTAAAATTTTTAAGGATGCGTCCTGGGGCTGTTCTGATGGACCCCCAAAAAGCCTCAGAAAAAATGTAATTGTAAAACGGGGGGGCAAGATGTCGTTGAAAAATACGCTTGGGTTTTTTTTTTACTTATTGGGATTGTGGGAGGGGTGGGATTTTTTTTAATTTTTTTTTTTTCCCAAACTGTTTTAAAAATTTTTACATGTCCAAAAAGAAAATTTCTAAAATTTTTACATGGGAAAAGGGTTTATTGCCTGAACAAATGTTCCTGCAAGTGGTTTATTTCCCAAAACATTTTTCCAAATGTAAAAATGGAAAGCAAAAAAAATGTTTAAAACACTTGTTTTTTTTGGTTTTGATTACATTTTTATCAGGGCCCCAAAAAAATTGCCTTTAGAAAAAATGTAAATTTTGGGTTTTTTACAAAAAAAAGGGTTTTTTTTTTTCTTTTTGATTTTGGGAATAAAAAATTTAAAAACTTTTTTTTTAAACGTCCTAGGAGATGAGCCATTTTACCTTCCCTCCTCATGGTCTTAGGGCGCGTTTACACGGCATAGGACAAATACTGTCCGGTTTGCCGGCCGGTATTTGTCCTGTTTTGCGCCCGTCCCCCACGGCCGAAAGGGGGGGGTAGGGGTTTCTCCGCGATGAGCGGAGAAAAGCCCTCCCATTGAGAAGCACATATTCCGTCCGAAAACCGGTTGGAAGATGGTGCTTGCTCAATGTTTTGCCGGCGGCGGCAAAACCGCCGGGCGGAAAACCCGTGCAGTGGGGACTACTGCACGGGTTTTCCATAGAGCACAATTGTGCTCATTTTCGGCCAGTTTTTCTGGCGGTATGACAAAACGGCCGAAAACCCGCGCCGTGGAGACATGCCCTTAATGTGGTTTTATCACCATGCTGTTTTGCAGAGCCTGCTGTTCACAGTCCACCTTCTGGTTAGGCTGTGGGGAGTTCTCAAGCAGTGATTAGTATGTCAGCTTTGCCATTCCTAGCTGAGCCTGTTAGAGGGACATTGCTAATAGATGGGTTCAAACAGAATGGCAGAAGACTACATACCTCTCAAGGGTTAAAGTTTGTCAGATAAACAAACTTCTGTGCTATTTATAAGACACAGCAGGGAGTCATGTCACCATGGTCGGCCACAGCTGCTGCAGCTATAAGTAGAGAGACGGTCGGTAACCTAGAAAAACGTGTACACAAAGTGGAGATGAGAACTGCTCTAGCTCTGAAAGAAAGCAAAATAAGAACAGCAATGTATTTGATAATGGTCTTTAGCTTTAAACATGTTGGTAAAGGTAATTGTTTTGGTGAGAATAAGGGGCCATTCATACGGCACAGGTCAAATAATGGTCGTTTTATCCGACTGGTATTTTTCCTGTTTGTGTGCCGTGCACTCGGCCGCCGGGGGAGGGTTTTTCTCCACGGTTTGCGGAGAAAAACCCTCCCCCTTCACATAGACATGTTCTTCTGCCGCCCTAAAACCGGACGGAAGAATGAACATGTTCTATGTTTTTCGGACCGACGAAGGTCTGAAAAACCGCCGGGCGGAAGACCCATGCAGTGGGGACATGGCCTCATCCTTTAGAGCTCAGTAGCATTGTGCCCTGCTGTTAAAGGGGTTGTCACGTGCTAACAATTTGGTATTGATATAATTTAAAGATCTTTAAAAAACAAGGCAGTTTGACAATATATGTTCATCATACACAAATTGTTACTGTGATTTGAGCTAGCCCTGTTAGTATTACTACATACTTCTCAGATCCTATATAGCCATCCTTTTTTTTTCCTTATTTTGGCTGAGGTCTGAATGACTCATCATTTGAAGACAGGTCGGAGCAGAGACCCCTCCCACAAGAAGCTTCTGTAGTGGAGGGGGGAGGGGGAGGAGGACTCTGGCGTCTGTGTCCTGCTGTTTGGGATTAACCCTTGTTTTCCCTGTTTCCTCCGCCTCTACACAATAGATGTGACAGCAGTGACCCTGTTGTTACAAAAATCAGATATGTCTTTGGAACTGTGACTATAATAATATATCAATAGCTTGTGAATACTTTATGCTCTCCATATTAGTGAGACCCCCGAGTATAGTAACATTTCCCTTGTTGTTGCTGGAGATGGGGAGATTGTAAGCAAAGCAGGGGATATAGGAACACATGCATCCCCCTTGCTCTATTAGCAACCCTTCATATTCCTCTCTACACCCCTAGATACCCCCCTGTAACAGACCTAGGCGGGCACCCAGGGTGAACCTGAGGAAAAACCCCCTCCCCCCCCCCCCCTGTATAGAATTACTGCGCCTGTGTGCTGTGGGAGGGGGGGAGAGGGGGGAAAAGGGGAGCAAAGAACAGACAACTAGCACGCCCCTCAGTTCAACTTCCGGGACCTGACGGGCTAAAAGCTCGAAATAGAAAAACCCCTTTAAATTTTTTTGTCATAAAAAACCCTAAACAAGTTTGTGTGCATTGATGTAAACACATCGGGAAGAGTCCTTTCTCAGATTCAGAACATGGACAGTTTAAAAGGTTTTGTTCCATCAAACAAAACCATCATTTAAAAAATTAGTCACGGGGGATACTGTCACAGCAATCTGATTTTTGGGAGCCTTCGCAAAAAGTCATTTGGCTTGGGCGTCCTTGTCTAACAGGAAATTCAATAGCATTATATGATGGCTATCGTGTCCTCCATCAACTGCTTCACTTTCCCAAAGCAGCAGCCGCGGTTACAGCACAGCTATTTGTTTTAGTAATGGAGGTGGACCTGCTCGGAGGATGAATTTGTCATTCATTTTTCCAAGTTGGGCATATGGACAGGGCTGTCATTTTCTCAGTCAGTTTTATTTTTGGTGTTCCTTTAACACCTTCGTGCTGCATGATTTACTATTCTCGTTAGCAGGCTCAGCAGCACACTTTTTACAGCTGACACCTGGTGTCAGCCACTGGGCTTAGAAATGACTACTGTAGGTCTGATGCTTGGCATATAGCAAATTACCTCAGATGTTACAATGATATTTAGGCGGTTAGAAACAGGTGTAGTGCCCCCTTCAGATTCCTGATCACCCTCCAATCCACATCCCGTCCCCACCAGTGCTGTGTAGCTGCAATCCGTAAAGGGGCATTCTCGCCACATTGATTAGCTTTAGACAGATAGGCAAAGGTTAATAAAGGCTTGCCAAATACTATTCTGATTTTGCTTCTCTTTGAGCTAAAGCAATTCAATGTGTTCAAAAGCTTCCCTAGGTTACCGCCGACCATCTCTCTGCTCTAACAGCAGAGGCCAGATGGTGGGATGCTGACATCACTTCTTGCTGTGTCTTACCAGCAGCACGGGAGCTTGTTTTGTTACTGACAAACTTCAACGCTTTAGAGCACTGTAGACTTCTGCCCTGCTGTTTAAAGCCTTTCATTACCAATGTCCCTCTAACGAGTTCAACTTGGAGATATTACAGAGCTGATATTCAAATCACTGTGGTAGACCCACAGCCTAACTAAAAATTCTGACTCTGAAGCTGGCTGTGAAGAAGAGCAGGCTCCATGAAATACCATGCAGAAACACCCCTTTAAGATATAGAATATAAGATTTATTGCAAAGTGGTTGCATTTCATGTCCCCCAAAGCCTATTCAAAGGTACTACTACATAATAAGGCTTTTAAAAAAAAAAAAAAAAAAAAAAAAAATTTAAAGGGGTTTTGCCACGATGTAATGTTGACGTGGGATCCTCCAAAATGGGTATTTAATAACTTGTCTAAAGATATGTGATTTCAAAAAGTGAATCCGGTGAGATCTACAGCGTGACTAAGATGCCCTTAGGTTCCTGACACTTTACATTAGACCCACCCAGGGCACTGACAGGAGCGGATTTGGCCGTGCTTGTGTTGTCTGCACTTCTTATCTGATGACTTTGAACATGAAGGAGCTTGCACGGGACTGGGGGGGGAAAAAAAGCAGTGAATGAGCCTGTCTTTTGTATAGAGAATCCACTGGTTGTAAAGTAATTATTTGAGTAAACGTTGCAAACGCTCCCTGGCTCTCTCTCAGCCTGCCTCCCTTCTCCCTCCTGACTCAGCATGCTGAGTTAATCTTCTCTCCTGAGCAGATAAGAGGTAAGGAACTCACTTCTTGGCAAAACCCCTTGAAAAAAAAACCTTCTCTAGTTGCCAGAAATGTTTGGTGTTTTTTTGTTTTGTTACGCAGCCTCCCAGAAAGAATGTAATTGAAAATGTTCAAAAAGTTACATATACTCAAAATGGCACCAATAAAACCTACAGCTTGTCCTGAGCTCAAACAACGGGAGAATTGGTTGCAATGAAAAAGGGTTAGGCCGTGTTCACACGGCTTATTCCCGACGGATTTGTGAGCCGTATTGAGCTCACAAATCCGCCGTGAATAGGGGGGGGGGGCCGGAGCGCGGCGGGGGGGTCTCCCCGGCCCCATAGACTGTCATTATCTACGGCGCGTCCGCGCCGTAAATAATGTGCATGTCACTTTCTCCCCCCGCGGCGGGTTCGCCGAGCGGGGAGGAGCGACGGATTCCACTGTTCTCTATGAGAGCAGTGGCTTACCGTAATTGCTTTTCCGCGGTTTTGGGGCCGTACTGCAGCGCAAATCCGGGGGCAAAATCCCAAGCCGTGTGAACGAGGCCTTAATGTCTTTTATACTGCAAGGTGAACTCTACAAAACACATACTGTTATATGGTACATTGAATGGTATAAAAAAAATCATTCTGCAAAGAAACAAGCCCTTCTACGGCTATTCAGAGGGATAAAAAAAAGTTATGGCTTTTGTGAGGCGAGGATAAAAAATGAAGATGCCCTAAAGCGTTAAGTAGCTAAAACCATCTAACCACACACATTTCACTTCTCCTAGATGACTCATTACTGTTTAAGCTCATTAAACCTTCCAATTCTAACCTCCAAATTCTGCCTGTGTATCTCCAAATCTAGGTCTCCAAACAGGGCGCTGGGGGCATGCATTATGTCCTGTTGACTCTCAAACAGTAATTCTTATTGGTGGACAAGGTACACGAATGCAGTTCTGTAAGGACTCTATGTGGAAACTTAATACAGGTAAAGAAAAAAAAAAACTTCTGCAAAACCCGTGCATTGTATAAAATGATTAATATTTTCCCCTTTTTTCATTATGAGTCACTTCTCCCACTTCCTGCACTGTTGATTCACTAAAAGAGATGTTCGCACCATAGTGCAATGTAAGTGCCTGGTGGAGAACACCACTTTAATTCAATGTTAAAAATTAATCTTGAGAAATAAGGAAGACTCTCACTTTGCTATTGGGTACAGTGGCCCATGACAATTTTTTGTAGAGGGTGAGGAAGGGAAGTGATATGCTAGAGAGAGAGATGGAGGCAGAGATACGATTACAGCTTCTTACAAGTGCTGTCTCACACTAGTGCTGGATTCAGAACTTAAACTGCTCAATACTGCTCCAAACTCTCCTCCATGCGTGAGCTACAGAGAGAGAGAGGATGGCATAATCTCCTTTTCTGTATATGGGAGATATCATAGCGGCTAGTTTCCACCCATTCTAGAGCGAAGCATAGAGCAAACTGACCAGTGCCTGCAGAGGGGAGTACTATAGAAAAATGTCAGATACTAGTCCTCTCATGAGTAGAAATAGTGTTGGCTTGAATCTCTATTTGCAATATGGATGCTGGAACTTTTTAATGAGATGAAATAAAGTCTTGGAATTTTATTATCTGGGGAACGTGTGGCTTTGGACTGCTGTATCAGCGTTCCAATATATACTTCAGAAAGTGTTATACCTTATGCAGAAAATGCACTCAAATACTTACACGTATATGAAGATACTATCAAAATATTTTGTAGCTAAATGTGTCTCGTGTTTTTCACAGGGCAGATATATATATATATCTTCAAAAATATACTGCAGCACTCATAAGGAACGGGTGCCAGCGGAACAAGTCCAGACCACAGACCTTCAATGTAGATAGCCAAAAACCACAGCACTCCAATGTGATGCAAAACTTGTGATAATGATTTATTCCACCATGTCTTGCAACATTTCAGTCCAACAATAGGACCTTTTTCAAGCTTATGTATATATTTATATATTATATATATTTCAGACTCCTTACTAATATACAGTTAATAATTAAAAGTTCTAGTAAGCCTGTCCTCAGCTTGAAGGAATAAAGTAATGAATTCAGTTAACGGAGCTTTTGATGCATATGTACAATTTAGGGAACAAGGCATGGTCTCCTGTGGAAGCATTGGCAGATGGCTCCACTCCAGAAGCACGAACGGGCCACACTGCAGTGTTTGACCCAGAGAACCACCGAATATATGTGTTTGGAGGGTCCAAAAATCGAAAGTGGTTTAATGATGTTCATATTCTGGATACCGTGGCATGGAGATGGAGGAGTGTGGAGGTAAGTGAGCGTGTCTGCTAACAAGGTTGTTTTCTATGGCAGTCCTGTTGCTGTAGCCACTTTTATTTATTTGCCTCCAGGCTCAAGGCAAAGTACCACCTCTTTCCTATCACACCTGTTCTCTCTTTCGGGGAGAGTTGTTCGTCTTTGGAGGAGTTTTTCCACGTCCCCACCCCGAACCAGATTGTTGCAGCGACTCTCTATACATATTTGATCCACAGCATGAGATCTGGTACCAGCCCATTGTTTTGGGAAATAAACCTGCTGCACGATCTGGGTAAGAATCTTTTTGAGGTGGGTAAAGATCATGGGACAGATGCTTATGCCCGTTACCTGCATGGACATTTTATTTTTACTCTATGCTGTATTTATTATATGCTTGTTATCAGATGTTAATCATGGCCTTAATAGTCTATTGTAACATTTCCATCTCTGTTTATAATTCAGTAGAAATAATCCAGTGCGATACCATAGAAGCATTGGCTGCTTTTACAGCACATAACGCTACTAGCAAAATTGCTGTTTCAAGTTAGTCCGGGGTGGCCGTCTTCTCTATCTAGTGATGGAGGGCAAGCTTCAGATTGCAGTGCATTAGTCTGCAGCCTGATAATATGTGTAGGGAATTATTTCTTGCTATAGCTTGTACAGACTTCACTGTAGTTAAGCTTTGGTTTTTCAGATGTGGTATATCTAGTTATCTTACTAATAACAAATCAGTGGCCAATAATCATTAGTAGCATGCAGCAGTTGCAGTAACCTTTTTGTGCTAAGTTCATCCCAAACACCAGCAAAATATTAGCTTCATCACTTACACCTAGGCTTTATTTTAGCAAAATTTTGTTTTTAATCAAATATCTGCTATTTTACATGTCTTTCAAATACCCTGTTTCCCCGAAAATAACAGTGTCTTATATTAATTTTTGCTCCTAAATACGAGCTAAGACTTATTTTTAGGGGATGTTGTTTTTTTTTTTTTTTCCTATGAACAATAATTCAGATTAAGGGCATGTCCCCACGGCACGGGTTGTCGGCTGGTTTTTCAGCCGGTTTGCCGTTTTTCAGACCGCCTGAAAAACCAGCCGAAAATGAGCACATTTGGTGCTCTATGGAAACCCGTGCAGCAGTCCCCACTGCATGGGTTTTCCGCCCGGCGGTTTTGCCGCCGGCGGTCTGGCGGCAAAACATCAAGCACCATATGTGCTTCTCATTGGGTGGGGGGAGGGCTCGTCTCCGCTCATCGGAAAAGCCCCGCCCCCCCCCCCCCCCCCCCCCCCCCCCCCCCCCCCCCGCGGCCGCGGGGGGCGGGCGCAGAACAGGACAAATACCGGACGGTATTTGTCCTATGCCGTGTAAACGCGCCATTATTGTTGAACAAAACATCAACATGTATTAATATACTGTAGTGATTTCATCACAAACGTCAGCATAAGCAGCCAAACTCTGAATTGATAGAAAAAAAATCACTATGTCTTATGTCTTATTTTCGGGGAAACAGGGTATGCAGTAAACAGTCTTTAACGTTTAGTTATCTGCTGTATAAACCATTTTCTTAGCTTTCAGTTACAATACATTTAGTCACACTATCAACTCCCACAATGTTAAAGAGCTGTCAGCATATCCTTAGATGATAGCAACAGTAGGAAGAAGGTTTCAGAAGTGGCAGGATAGTATCTATTGCTTCTTTTAGTTCTGTTTACTTCTATTTCTGGGTGGTTGGCTTGTAAATGCTGTAGCCACAGATTGGCTGCAACAGTTAGGTTATGGTCACATTACTTATTTTGGGGCGCATTTCGCCACATATTGAGAACGTACTGCGTTCTAATACGAACGAAATGCGCCCCAATCATTACGGTAATTAATGGTTCTCATAGAGAACTATGGATTACGCCTCTTCTCCCCAGGTGTACAATACGATCGTATTATACGTGCAGGGAGATAATTGACGTCATTTATTCACGGTGCTTATGCGCCGCGAGTAATGACAGTCTATGGGGCCGGAGGGCTGCCGGCCTCCCGTGCCGTGGGAGTACGCGCCGATCATCGCGAGCTCCCAAAGTCGCGGCGTACTGTACGCCCTGCAATTAGCCGTGTGAACATAGCCTGACATGTAATTTCCTGACATCTTCACTTGGAACGCTCACAAACCAACTAACCGGAGCAGGAAGTAAAAACGGGAATGGGACAGCCCCTTTAAACATTAGTACATGTTTGGCGATAAAGAAAGATAAGGGGTTTGGGAAAAGGTCTCCAGAAATGAATAGAAAATTTAATTTTCTCATCAATATCAGTGGGGAACACAGCACTGTGGGTATAGGTCCTTGCCTTATGAGGCTGATACTAGGCAAAAAGTGTTGGCTCTATCTAGGCAGACCATATTGCTCCTACTGATGCCATGCTGCTCTGTTTCAGCCTACTTTTTGTAGGAGGCAGAGGTGACCTGCTCCACAGGTCTGCGGCATTACTTTAGACTTTTCTTTCATTTTGATTTTACAGAGTTGCTCCTCACCTGTCAAGGGGGTGGTCGTCGTGATTACCACTTTAGACGTAATCCCCTTTGGGGGGTGTCGGGAAACTGGACAGTTGCTGGTCACCCATCCCCGATTCTGCCTCTTTTTAAATTCTGGCACACCACTGAGGTGAGGGGTGATTCTGCCTATGCCCAAACATGTAAGAAATTAATGTTGTGTTTATTATTTTTTTGTCCTTGTCCTCACTCCGCTTCCTTGGTAGTATTAGTTAGGAAATTACTGGCCAAGCGTTGCTTCCTAGCGGTGATCCTTGTTTTTTGTATTTTTTTCCCCATGCTGCGCCTCTTAGGAGTTTACTGGAATTGGACTGTGGTTCATCCTTCTACTACTTTTGCACCAACTGAGCAGCATATCCTCGGTAGAAAGCATATGGCTTGCCTATGCAGAGTCAACACTTTTTTTTTTTTTTGTATTGGCCTACACCTTGTATAGGGCAGGAGCCTACACCCACAGTTCGGTGTTCCCCAATGAATAAGACGATGAAAGGATTTAATGGCGAGTACAAAAATCCAATTTTTATTATTCCCATTTTACAGCTTATGATGTTAAATGCTGCACTGCGTTGCCGTTTTGCTTGAATCATGACTAACACATCAATAATGTTTTATACACGAAATAAACCATACAATATTTATTAGTCTTCTTTACTAAGGTCTTGTTCACACGGAGTGTATACTCCGTGTCACAAGCGCTTTAGGGATCCATCTTGGGGTCTGCTCTTTCGGTCCCCAAGACGGATCTAACAATTAGCAGTGAGATTCTCACTGCTCTCTATGCCGAACACGGAGCGGTGTTCACATGAGAGTTCGCCGCTGCGTGTTTCAATGGCACAGCTCCGTCTTGAAAAAACTTGCATGTCAATTCAAGTGTGAACAAGCCCTAACACCTGTGATCCTTTTGTGATGGATATAAGCAAACTTTTTTTTTTAAACATTTGTTTGTGTATAGTTTGTCTGTTTTCTGTACCTACTGATTTACTTCTGATGTGTTGTCTTCTATTCAGCCATTCTGCCTGCCTTCTGGACAGAGAGCTGTATGTTTTTGGAGGCTGGGATACACCAGTGTGTTACAATGATCTCTATGTTCTTGATCTTGGTGAGTAATTGTAAGTAGTGTTCATGATAAGAAAGGTCTTATTTTTATATACATTAATTTTTGTTGATAAAACATTGTCACCTAAGGGTTTGTTCACACACCGAAATTACGGTAATCCATAGTTCTCAGAGAACTATGGATTGCGCCTCCTCTCCCCGGTCATACAATACGATCATATTGTACGCGCGGGGAGATAAGTGACATGTCAATTACTTGCAGCGAATACGCTCCACGAGTAATGCGTGTCAATGGGGCCAA
Organism: Phyllomedusa bahiana; assembly: GCA_025379985.1. Classification (NCBI taxonomy): domain Eukaryota; kingdom Metazoa; phylum Chordata; class Amphibia; order Anura; family Hylidae; genus Phyllomedusa; species Phyllomedusa bahiana. Next base: position 15,766 of record JAODAL010026271.1, read on the forward strand.
CGGGCTGCCATTGTCGTTGATTAGTGCGACTCCCAAATCACCTGACGGAACTGCGGCTGTACTGTACGCGCTGCAATTACGCCGTGTGAACATAGCCTAAAATGCGTGTTGCTTTGCATGTTACTGGACTACATAAATAATTATTGCAGATATAGTATCCACAGTAACACAGTGCTGTTGTATTCAACAGGACTTCTTATAACCAACAACTTTTTTTTCCCTAGCCTATATTAAATTAATGTTTGTTCTCCTGGCCACAAGGAAGCATTAAGTAAAGAGATTTTCTAGGTTTTTAAGCTGGTTTGTCCTGACCTAAGGATTAGGTCAAATATCCTTAGCAAGACAAAATCCTAGTATAAAACATAATGGGGCATATTTATCAAGGCCGCTGCACCAAAATTCGTGCACGCTTTGCACAAAAAATGTTGTGCATGATTTTCACCACATTAATTATGACTTTAAGGCTATGTCCACACTGCACATGATTACGATCGTATCTCCGGCGCTTTTCGTTTTTTAAAAGCGCCGCAGATACGATCGTCAGTGTGGTGCCATAGACGGCAATAGAAAAGACGAGTTGCTGTCTACACAGTTCGTCTTTTCTCTGCCCGTCTTTCGGCAGCGGCGTATTATACAACATGTTGTATAATACGCCGGTGCTTCTCGTCTTCTTGACGTCTTCCCATACAATGCTATTGTATGGGGGGGAAAACGAGAAGCAGCCGCGGCTTTTGCACAAAGCGTGACAAAAGCCGCGGTCCTGCATCAGAGAAAAAACGGCCCTTAAAGCGGCCGTTCTTTCTCTGATGCAGTGTAGACATAGCCTAAGACTGTTTCTAGACACCTCTGCACCTCGCTCCACAAAAGGGGTGTGATCTTGGTAACATGCAAAGAGGGGCATAACTTGGTGTGCAATGCCGTGCACCAAAATTTTGGCGCAGTGACCGTAAGTAAGCCAACTTAAAAATGGTGTACTGTTAGGCTATGTTCACACGGCTTATTTGCGGGGCGTAATTACGTCCCACAATTGCGCCGTGGGGGAGGGAGCGGGGGGCCGACACCTCGCTGGCCCATAGACTATCATTACTAGCGGCGCGTATACGCCGCTGGTAAATGACCTGTCCCTTATCTCCCCCCTCTGTGTATTCGCCGAGCGGGGAGAGGAGACGTAATCCATAGTTCTCTATGAGAACTGTGAATTACCGTAATGACTGGGACGTATTCCAGACGTAATTTGCGCAGTACGGCGCGTTATTACGGACTGAAATCCGTCCCATTTTAAGCCGTGTGAACATAGCCTTAGACTAGACAGTTGTCACATGCACCAGATATGAGAAATGTGGCGCGTTGTAAGACTGTCTAGTGTAACTATACACTGTCTAATGGTGAGTTCACACCATTAGACAGTAAATTTCAGCAAGGAAACGAATGCTGATTTCTGCCTCGTATACTTTATTATTATTGGCACGTTAAACATGTCAATTCTTTGTAGACGTGGACATTGTGCGCAGATAACTCATGTAAATTCTATTTTTGTACAGTGTTAAATACTTTATAGTTGGTTTGGACGCTGATTAAGCACAGATCTGCATCTAGCAAATACAAAGGTAAAGGTTTTACAGAGGCCAGAGAGGGAAAAAAAAAATTTCTCAGCCCTCAATTCAGCAAGATGAGCCAGATAAAAATGTACTGTCCCTATATTTGGCACTCCCATAACAGTACTGCAACCACTCTGTCAGTTTTAGGCAGACCCTTCAATGACTTCATAGACTCCTTTTTTTTTTTTTTCTTTAATTAACTGTCATAGCCCTATAGTCATCCATATCTACAGCATCTCACAAAAGTGAGTACACCCCTCATATTTTTGTAAATATTTGTATTACATCTTTTCATGTGACAACACTGAATATGACACTTTTAATACAATGTAAGCAGTCAGTATATAGCTTCCATAACAGCGTGAATTTGAATTTGCCCTCAAAATCACTGAACACACAGCCATTGATGTCTAAACCGCTGGCAACAAAAGTGAATACACCCCTAAGTAAAACTGGTCCAATTGTGCCCAAAGTGTCAATATTTTATGTGGCCACCATTATTTTCGGGCTCAATGCAAATACTATAAAACATATTAAGATATGGTTAAAACAAGAAAGACTAGTCCCTATTGTGCCCTAAAGATAACCTAGCATCAACAGTAGAGAACCCGCCCCAAAAGGGGCGACCCCGCTCCGGAACCTACCCTAAATGCCCTACACCGTCCCTAACTCGTGTACCTAACCCAAATAAAACACCATTAAACAGTCCTATTTAAAAAACACACAACCAGAAAAGGTGAAAAACACAAGTAACTCTAACCCAGACCTAATGGGAAAGAGCAAAACGATAACTCCCTGTCCCAACGCATTTCCCCCCCACAGATATTGTTGGTTCATCAGGGAACAGTACACACCAAATTCGCTATAAGGTCAACTGGTATGGTGTATTAGCAATCTGATAAGATAACACAATACTATTATGCTAAAATATAAAAGACGCCAAAATATATGCGGCAGGAATGGGAGCGCTGCCCAATATACATAATCACAGCAACGGGTAGTGATATCAATATGTAATAGACAATGAGAAATAGCTCCCATCCCTTTTTATGGTACTCCTAGGTATGTAGAACTCACGATGTCACTGATAGACAGTTATCCTCCGTTGTGTGGGCTGGACCATGATGGAAGACGCCAGACTCTATGCAGTCCTTGCAGGGTATGCCTACAACTGACAGAGTGGTTGCAGTACTGTTATGGGAGTGCCAAATATAGGGACAGTACATTTTTATCTGGCTCATCTTGCTGAATTGAGGGCTGAGAAATTTTTTTTCCCTCTCTGGCCTCTGTAAAACCTTTACCTTTGTATTTGCTAGATGCAGATCTGTGCTTAATCAGCTTCCAAACCAACTATAAAGTATTCAACACTGTACAAAAATAGAATTTACATGAGTTATCTGCGCACAATGTCCACGTCTAAGGTATTGGTTCCTGTAGTTTTTTGTTTTTCTTGTCAATACTGGGTATTTCTATCTAGGGGGATCTCCTGCCCATTATTTCTAGGAGACAGGTAGTTTTGCCACCATTCTTTTCCAGCACTGTCTTAACTTTCTTGAGCATGGAGTTAATTAGAGCCTCACAGGTTGTAGCCACTGGATTCCTTTTCTGCTCCTCAATGACGACATCATGGAGCTGGTGGATGTTAGAGACCTTCTGTTTAAGGCTGCCCCACAGATGCTCGATAGGGTTTACGTCTGGAGACATGCTTGGCCAGTCCAGCACCTTTACCCTCTTTTTTTTTTATTTTTTATTTTTTTTTAAGCAAGGCAGTGGTAGTCTTGAAGGTGTGTTTTGGGTTGTTATGTTAGAATACTGCCTGTTGGCCTAGTTTCTGAAGGTAGCGGGATCATGCTCTGCTTCAGTATGTCACAGTAATTGTTGGCATTCATGGTTCTCTCAATTAGCAGTAGCTCACACTGCTGGCAGCACTCATGCAGCCCCAAACCATGTCACTCCCATGAGTGTAGGCAAGACACACTTGTCTTTGTACTCCTCATCTGGTTGCCACCACACACACTTGACATCATCAGAACCAATTAAGTTTATCTTGGTCTCCTCAGACCATGGGGCATAGTTCCAATAATCCATGTCTTTAGTCTGCTTGTCTTCAAACTGTGGGTGTTCTTGTGCATCATCTTTAGAAGAGGCTTCCTTCTGGGACTACAGCCATGCAGACCAAATTGATGCAGTGTATGATCTGCGCACTGACAGGCTGACTTCCACACCCTTTTAATCTTGGCAGCAATGCTGGCAGCACTTGTACGTCTATTTTACAAAATGACCATCTCTTCATATTACGATGAACATGTGGGTTCAACTTCTGACTGCTACTTAAAGGGGTTTTGCCACGATCTCATTTCATACCTCCTGCATCCAGCTTTTCAGCTCTGTGCGCTCAAAAGGCGGCGTGGGTGATTTGTTTGAATTGCATATCATGTGACCCAGCAAGATGACATCCACCATGCCTCTCCTCTCTAGTCCAGGAGTGTCAAACTGCGGCCCTCCAGCTGTTGGGAAACTACAACTCCCATCATGCCCTCTGTTATAGATGATGCATGATGGGAGTTGTAGTTTCCCACCGTTTGACACTCCTGCTCTAGTCAAAGAAAGGCTCTATTTATATATAGAGCTGTGTACAACTACATTGTAGCTCAATGGTAGTTTTTACTTCCAGACGCAAGGGTCCTAGGTTCAAATCCCTGCATTAACCAAATCTGTGTAATTTTTTTTCTCTCTTTATCAATGCACAAACCTGATTCAGGTTTCTCTTTTTAATTTATTTGCACTGTTTGACTAATTACTAAGGAGTACAGAGGACAGGAGTAGAATGACAGCACCTGGGGTTGAACACTCAGTAGCTGCCTGAGAGGAAAGGAGAGGTGATGTCTGAGCATGTGCGGCCAGGACTGAGGAGCTCTCAGCCCTGGTCGTATCCCCTGGAGACGAGCTGTAAACAATGGATCACTGAAGGAGCAGCTAAAACAAAAACGGTGCAGAATTTTTAATAATGCTGAAAATGTTTAATATTTAATATGTAAGCTTCCCACGTCAATCTTATTTTGTAGCAAAACCCCTTTAATTATATCAATCCATTTACAGTCAGGTTTGGGAAAGCCATGTAGTAAGGTGTTATTAAATTTTACCAGCAAATAGTAAGAATATTTTAACCAGTCACAGAATGTCATAAAGTTTGGTTCTGAATAGGACCATCAGCATTAGGGTCTGTGGTCGGATAGACATCATAACCATGCCATGGGCGGGTGCACAAATAATTGTTTGGTTTAGAATTCCATTTTCAAGTACTTTAGAAAATTCTGTGTTCATTCAATAGTTTCCTGTTCTGTACCCTAATGTATTAGCTAGAGCTCCAGAAAGAAAGACCATTACATTCATGCATTACAAGGACAGTCAATTGATTTCTAAGGGAATTGTGTAATGCCTCATTTCCTCTGCAGTGCTGCTACATGGAAACTGAACACTTACTCCTGAGTTTCCTTACCTATTAGAGCTGATCACTGGAGAATCCAGCAACATGACACCCTGTAATCAGCTCCTACCTACAGTACTCTTCTAATAGAGTAGACCACACAAATTTCTGAGTGTTTAGAGAGGACCAGTGACCTCTCCTACATTAAATCCTTGTGTTCCCTGTGACATAACTGTGGAGCATCTTCTTTTATGACTGTTTGTTTCCTCTAGAAATATATGACTGAATCAGTCAGATGGGTGTTGTCATTCCTGTTTTCAGAGGGGCCTGTACACACTTGACTGCCAACACTGATTGGACAATATTCAGACTGTAGAGGAACACCCAATTGTTAACACCTGAATGATTAATTTCTCTGAGGGGTAACGAGAACTATACCAGAAGAGATCTAAGGAAAGATGCTTCAGAACTATTTAATGGGGAACACTAGTATTTACTAAAATAGGCTTGTCGGGAGATATCGGGGCCTTTTTAATTTTGCCGTTTCTATTTATTTTTTTTTGCCAGGACTTATGGAGTTCGCTGCAGTTGAAGTTAATGGAAGCTCCCCCACACCTCGTTGGTAAGTGAAGATGCTAGTATCTTCCTGTAGGATCATTACTCTGAATGTCTACTGGTTATTTAAGACTTGTTTCAGATTCTTAATCTGGCTCCCTCTATACATATGGGCTCCTAATTCTGGATATATTCTTCACTGTCATAAGGAAACTAATGCTACAGAATTAAGGAAGCGCGTACTACAGATCTTATTGTCATATGGACGCTGTTATTTTACTGTTGTAAAATGGCCTAGTTATCACTGTTTTTTTCCCAATTTAATAGAGGCTTTAGGTTGGTGAAACATTTTGTAAGGTTAGAATTTTTGAACTTAACTCCTATGAAAGTAAATATGCAAGAAATTTTAAATTTTCTATATTTTGCATAAATATATAATATTTGATATTGAATCTGCAGTTGTCGTCGGTACATTTCTGCTGATTCAGATTCCACCCAAAACTGACTTCTTCTCGTGCTGTAAGGTGTATTGCTGCTAACAGCAGCTCTGATTAGTATAGAAACAATGGATAGATAACCGGGAAGAAAATTCTATCTTCAAACATCTTTTATTATGTGCATCAAAACACAGTTGTGCAGTTTGATGCACATCATAAACCGGTTCATTTCACTGCTGCTTTTCCAGCAGAAGGCTGGATACCGGGCAGTTCACACCAGCTTAAACTGCCTGGTATCCAGTGTTCGCCTGGAAAAGTAGCAGTGAAATGAAGAAGTTTATGGAATGAGACAGATATACTCATCGACTAACTTAAGTATACCACTTTCCCTGTATTTATAATCTTTGTAGTGCTTGCACAATTGCGTTTTAATGCACATGATAAAAGATGTTTGAAGATAGAAAAAAATCTTCGGTTATCTATCCATTGTTTCTATACTAATCAGTGATTTGGAAGATCTATAGGAGAAACATCCTTGATGGATTAAAGTGATTTAGTCCTTTATATTGGTGGTTTACGTATACAATTTAACAGTAGCTCTGATAAGATGCCTGTCCCCATTTACCATGTACAGAGAATTTGATTAAAAAAAAAAATAAATCAAAAAAGTATTTCAATATCTGGTTAACCCCATCCCTCCCTGACATCTGTACTGTACCTTCCGTATGTCGACCCAGGGGTTATGAAGTAGACTTGGCTCCTGATGACAGGTGTCGGTTGTTAACTACATCTACCACCCACCTTCAGCAGCTGTGACCAGTTAACTCCTATCCTGGTCATTTAAGCCCCCTTTTCCAATTTATGAAAAAAAAATAAACTTATAATCATAATTGGTATCGCCATGTTTGTAAATTCAAAAAAACTATTAAACTGTGGCATGTGATCACTGTAGAGACAATAGAACTTGTGATTATGGGTCCCCTCACCTCTATGAAAAAAAAAAAAAATGGAATAAAAAGTGATGAATTGGGTGTACACACCCCAAATGGCACTAATGCAGGTTTACAGATTACACTGTGTATTTTGATCACATCATCCTTTTTTATACATGTTGTCCTACTCCAAGCTGTATAGGCTTGAAAGCCGACTACCAATGAAGTAAATCATTTGATGTACATCTCTGTAATGAGGAGGGGTGTGGTCTAATGACATCAACACCCTATATAAAGTGTGCTTAGTTATTAGGCAACTTCCTTTCCTTTGGCAAAATGGGTCAGAAGAGAGATTTGACGGACTCTGAAAAACCAAGAATTGTGATATGTCTTGAAATTGCCAAACTTTGGATGCGTGATCACCGAACAATCAAGTGTTTCATGGCAAATAGCCAACAGGGTCGCAAGAAGCATGTTGGGGGGGGGAGGGGGACGCAAAATTACTGCCCATGAGTTGAGGAAAATCAAGCGTGAAGCTGCCAAGATGCCATTAGCCACCAGTCTTGCCATATTTCAGAGCTGCAACGTTAGTGGAGTATCAAAAAGCACAAGGTGTGCGATACTCGGAGACTTGGCCAAGGTAATGAAGGCTGAAAAACTACCACCTCTGAACAAGAAACATAAGATATTTCTCGGCCCAGTCTTGACATTTTATTTTAAGGCCTCGTTCACACGGCTTATTTGTCCGCGGATTGGCGCCGTACTCCGCGCCGGATTTGCGCTGCGGTACGGCGCCAATCCGTCGGAGTAATTACGGTAATCCACTGCTCTCATAGAGAACAGTGGAGTCAGTCGCTCCTCCCCGCTCAGCGAATACGCCGAGGGGGGAGAAAGTGACATGCACATTATTTACGGCGCGGACGCGCCGTAGATAATGCATTGTTTATGGGGCTGGCGGGCTGCTCTCCCGCCCCTTATTCTCGCCGGAATTGCGAGCGCAATCCGGCTTGCAAATCCGGCGTGAATAAGCCGTGTGAACGGGGCCTAAGACTGATTTTTCTAAGGTTTTATGGACTGATGAAATGAGTGACTCTTGATGGGCCAGATGGATGGGCCGAGAATGGATCAGTAAAGGGCAGAGAGCTCCACTCCGACTCAGACGCCAGCAAGGTGGAGGTGGGGTACTGGTATGGGCTGGTATCGTCAAAGATGAACTTGTGGGACCTTTTCGGGTTGAGGATGGAGTGAAGCTCAAATCCCAGACCTACTGCCAGTTTCTGGAGGACACCTTCTTCAAGCAGTGCTACAGGAAGAAGTCGGTATCATTCAAGAAAAACATGATTTTCATGCAGGACAATGCTCCATCAGAGGCATCCAAATACTCCACAGCGTGGCCGACCAGTAAAGGTCTAAAAGAAGAAAAAATAATGACCTGGCCCCCTTGTTCACCTGATCTGAACCCCATAGAGAACCTGTGGTCCCTCCTATAATGTGAGATCTACAGGGAGGGAAAACAGTCCACCTCGCTGAACAGTGTCTGGGAGGCTGTGGTGGCTTCTGCAGGCAATGTTGATCGTAAACAGATCAAGCAACTGACAGAATCTATGGATGGAGCCTTTTGAGTGTCATCGTAAAGAAAGGTGGCGAGATTGGTCACTGATTTGGTTTTGTTTTTGAATGTTAGAAATGTTTATTTCTAAATTGTCTTGTTATATTGTTTTACCTGGTGAAAATAAAAAAGTGAGATGGGGATATATTTGGTTTTTATTAAGTTGCCTAATAATTCTGCACAGTAATAGTTACCTGCACAAACAGATATCCTCCTAAGATAGCCCAATCTAAAAAAAAACAAAACTTGTAAATAATACAAACTATCTAAATTAAATTACTACTTGTACTGACTTGCAAAATAAAGATAATGTGCCTTTTATATGACAAATTTATCGTCAGAAAAATACCTTTTTTTTTTTCTTCTCCTGTTTCACCCCAATATTTTTGGTTATGGTTCATTAAAGGATCCAATTAACACAATTGATCTGCAAAAGAACAACTCCTCATATGACTACGTAGATTTTAAAATAAACGTTTGACTCTTGGAAAGTGAGAATGAGATCAGCTAAAATTCTGTTGCCAAAAGTCACTGTTGAGAAGGGGTTAAAGAGGACTTGTGACACTTCTTGACCTGTCTGTCTTGGTGAATACTAGTGTTGCCCATGAAATAATAATTCTGGGGCAATTTTTTTTTTTTTATAACTGCTTTTTCTCTGCTTGTTTGTTTATTCCTTATAAAAAAATTTTTAGAAGTAGCCAACTGGATGTTACCGTTTGGTTTGTCAAAAGGGTTTGTTCCTGCACACACTGACAGCACTGATTTGGATAATGTCAAACTGTGCACAGAGACTAGGAGGAATAACTGTTATACAGACCTGGATATACCTGCTGACAATTCATACTTCATTAAGTGACACATAATGTGGATTGCCCATGCAGTGTCCCAGTTTGGAGTGGTCAGAACTCTATGCTGGATTCCCTGGACACCATTGAGGTGTCAGCACATTTTAATGCTCTTTTGAAAGGATTGGTAAGGTGTGGTGCACCCCAATGGGAAGTAAATCCTGAGAGTCAAGGGTCTACCGTAAACCAGTGCATTTCTTTAATAGAGGAACTTAAGTGCAACAAAATACAGGCAAGACACCGAGGGACTTCCCCAGTCTCCTCCCTGGTAGGCAAAGGCTCCGTACTGAGGAAAGACCTGGGTTAGCGGTCTCTCCCTCAAAAGGCTGGTATGCTGGAACAAATACTGATGTCCCAGGGTCTGGCTGGCTTCTGGGTCAAAGAGCTAGTGACCCAGGATCTGTGGCTTGATATCTTCTGGTCACACAGGCAATCTGGCACTCTCTTCTGCTAGCCACTGGTCTCTTGGATCACCTAAGGACTCTGCGTGGTAGCCTTTTAAACAGTTTTTAACCTTCTAAAACCTTCTAGTGGGAGGGGTGGAATGGAGAAGCACAACCCTTATAAAAACGGTTTATAATTTCAGTCTTTCATACATTTGTATAGAGCTTCTATTCCCTCCAAAACTTAACTGTGCATCTTCTAGCAAAGTGGAAAGTTGCCTTACCAACTTCAGTTCATAGGTTAGGTATCAAGTCTTTCAGTATTAACTAACTATATCTTAACCCTTACAACAACAACACAACCAATTTTACATAAATGGATTGGAAATCCACTAGATACTAAGAGTAGGATTTACCACAAATTTAAATAAATCACAACATAGACATGGATTCCACTCTTAAAATATAACTTAATCAGTACCAATAAAATGGTGACACCTAAAAAAAAAAAAAAAATTCCCCTAGTAAACTATAACAATATTGGACCCTACCTAAGTAGTGCTATCGCCCTGAGAAGAGCGGCCCCACACTGGAACCTCCTCCTACCCAGCCCTAAAAATCCCTAATAAAAAAATTCTAAGGATCACAAAATATATGATGGAGGGCAGGCAACCTTGGTCCTTTGGTATATAGAAACAAAAACTACTAATGGTAGCAGGTTTAGAAATGGAGAAACTCTTCAACTATTTACATGAAACAACCAGATAGTACATAGTATATATCCATAATATAGGAAGCATATAACGTAGATATAAACTCCATTCATATAACCAATATTAGAAGTATGTAACACAGATATGGACTCAATGAACACTCCAACCAGACAATAAAAATGCGACAGGCAGACAGAATAGGATTAAAACAGGGAAACTTATCTATTTAATCCATAAGTAGTATAAAATCAAAAACGTTTCACTATACAACTGTGGCCATATTCAAGAGCACAGTTACTAAAAACGTTGTATATTTTTAAACTCTTATGAATAAACCTGTTTTAATCCATCTGGTGCTGCCGTCGCATTCTTCTATTCCTGGCTATCTTGTTGGTGTGTTCAAGGCTTACACAACCAGTGGACTGGCTGATGCACAGAACTTGGATATTTACCCGTTGTGGAGAATTGGTGCTGCTCTCATTTTCTGTTGGTTTTTCTTCAATGAACACTCCAATCACTTAGACACATATCCCTTACTATAAATGAGGTTCATCAGGGCGAATCATGTAACCCAAACTTGCATTACCAATACATAGGGAGGTAAAACTTTAATACATAGCTTTAAGTCCATACATTAGTTGATAATAGATCTCAAAAACAAGTACCATAGAATACTCCTATACTATACTGGTGACTGGTCCCAATAGAGATGATACACGTAGAGACAGTTACTGAATTGAGATTTATTCTGTTTTAATAATTTTTTTAACGCTTTTATTCTATATGAATATACTGATCACTTCCTTATCTTTTTTTTTTTTTCCTTCATCTCCCCCCTCCCCCTCCTTTAGCTGGCTTTCTGCTGCCTCTGTGTCAAATTCACATTTCCTAATTCATGGGGGCTACGATGGAAACCAAGCACTTAATGATACTCACATATTAAATACAGGTAATTTTATAAATCTGTGTATGTGGGGAATGTATGTACAGAAAAATGCATATGTTGAATAGTTGCACATCACCTTTTGTCGCTGCAACGGTTTTGTTTTAAAGAACTTAAGGGAAGTATACACCGTTTGGCAGTATCATTCTGATCTTACAGAATGCAAGTTTATATGCTGCATTTTAATTGAGACACTTTTTTTTTTTCTTTCTACAGTGACAAAGACTTGGACTGCATTGGTTCATGATTCCCTACCATGCTCTCCGCGTGCTGGTTATTCTATGTTGTCCCTCCCAGGAGTGAAAAGTGAAAGCGAGGAATACACCCCTCGTGAACTACTCATCTTTGGGGGAGGAGACAATGAGGGCCAATTTTACAATGACACTGTCAGGCTGCAGATATCAGATATTTTTCATTATTAGCTTCATTGTGGATTTTCCTTTAAATAAGAACCTCTTAAATTTCCATTATAAGTGTTTGTATATAATGTTTGTTTGTAAATAGTTTTAATGCATTTAAAATGTCTTCGTGATTATTGTGAAGTGTGTGTGTGTAATAAATATATATTTTATCTTTTTCTTTTAAACTCACTGTAGTGCCAACCTTTTTGTCTCCTGTAACGCACTTAATTCCCTTCTGTGTGCATCAGTAGTGTAAGACAGGATTTAGGAGGTGAGGAGGTGTTAGACTGACGACTCAATGGGAGCAGCACAGCTTCGCCAAGAGAGATCAATCTTCTAATATAATGCAAGAATCCTTGAGGGCTTGCATACTTGTACATCCAATGTCGGGAAGGGGTTAATAACTATGCCCTTACCTGTAAAGCTGTAGTCACGGACCCGTCCTATAGTGATATGCGGTGGTATTCATAGCCCTTGTACTGTTACTCATTTTGAAATGCTACAGCCACAAACTTAAATGTATCTTATTGTTATATTATGTGATAAAGCAACAAAATGCAGCAAATATTTGTGGAGTGTAAAGAAAATGTGCTCTTCCCCCCCAAAAAAAAATTAATAAAAAAAAAAACTGAAAAGTGTAGCTTGCATATGTAATAAGCCTCCTTTAATGTATTCTCATAACTACAACTGTTTCGTGAAAGCCTCAGAAGTTTGTTAGAGAATACTAGTAAACAAACAGCATCATGAAAACCAAAAAAAAAACATACCAAACAGCTCACGGATAAGGTTGTGGCAAAGTATACTGCAGGATTAGGTTTTAGAAAAATAGACTAAGTTCTGAACATCTTACGAAGCACTGTTCAAAGAATTATACATAAATGAAAGCAGTATGGCACAGCTGCTGACCTTCCAAGACATGGCCGTCCACCTGAATTGACAGCCAAGACCTCCAAGGAGAGCACTAACAGGAAAAGCAGAAAAGAGGCCCAGGGTCACTCTGAAGTAGCTGAAGAGATCCACAGCTCAGTTTGGAGAATCAGTCCACAGGACAACTATTAGTCGTGTGCTCCACAAATCTGGCCTTCATGGATGAGTGGCCATATTTTTAAAGCAAGCCGTAAGTCTCATTTGCAGTTTGCGAGAAGTTATGGAGGGGGCCAAAATGCCAAATGTCATGTGTTAAGGAAAGCCAACACTGCACTTCTGTACCGTGAAGCATGGTGGGGGCAGCATCATGCTGGGTGGGATGCTTTTCTTCATCAGGGACTGGGAAGCTGATCAGAGTTGAAGTGAGCATGTACAGTATTAATGCTAAAATAGAGCAATCCTGGAGGAAAACCTGTTAGAAGCTGTACTGCTGGAAGGTTCCAGCAGTACAATGACCCAAAACATACAACCAAAGCTACAATGGAATGGTTTAAATGAGAGCATATTCATGTGATAAACTGGTTCAGTCAAAGTCCACACCTAAATCCCATTGACAATTTGTGGCATGACTTGAAAATTGCTGATCACAAATATTCAACAACCAATCTGACTGAGCTACAGTATTCTGTAAAGAAGAATAGGGAAAAAATTCCAGCCTTTAGATGTGCAAAGCTGGTAGAGACATTTCCCAAGAGATTGCAACTAAAGATGTTCCTACAAAGTATTGAGGGCTACATACATATGCATGCCACGTTTTTGCAAAAATTTGGAAAGGTGTATCATTTTCTTTGCACTTCACAGCTACTTGCTACTTTGTGGGGTTTTTTTATTACATAAAATATTACTAAAATACATACCCTGAGCTTTGTATTGCATGGTTTTATGAATCTGGACATGAAAAAATGCCTGGAAAGAAAAATGTCAAAAAAATCAGGAAAATACTGTCTTAGATGAACACCACCAATCAAAATATTATACTGTGTCCTTGTTCAACAAAAATTAAGCCAAAATTTTAAAAAGCCATGTGTGAAAAATTAAGTAGAATCTGTGAATCAGTAGCTTCTAGAACTACCTTTAGCAGCAGTCCCTGCTGTTAAGTAAAATTTGCAGACATTCCTTTTTGCACGTCTTACGGTCCTCCCACAGCATTTTAATTAGGCTCAAGTCTGGACTTTAACTGGGCTTGTGTAACCCCTTAATCTTTTTCTTTTCCAGCCATTCTGTAATAGATTTGCTTGGGATCATTGTCGTGCGTGACCCAATTTCAGCCAAGCTTTAGCTCTTGTATATATGAACACACATTTGGCTTAGGATACTTTGGAGTACAGAAGAGCTTGAGTATATCAACACGACAAGTAAAATTTACTCATCGGATACTGCTGTTAAAAACTGCGTCAGTTGACATATGGACTACAACGCATATTTTCCTTTGAGGTCAATGGGAATGGTTTACTTTCAGCATTAGACTAGTATTTCAAGTCGGCGTTCTTGTGGATTCCACCTTGAAACGGTTGTCGTGCGGATATAGCCTTAATGGTTGACTCGATAACTGTGAGGTGCTCTGGTCCTGTGACTGCAAGACACCAAAATCATCACTCCTCCACCATTGTGCTTGACAGTAGGTATAAGATTTTGATGCTATGTTGTGTCTGGTTTTTGACAAATATAGCACTATACATTATGAAAAAACTAATTGTAACCTGAAAACAGGAGAAAAAGTGCTTACCGCTCCCACCGTGTATTGGTCTGGCTTCCTTTGCATCCAGAGAGTGCTCAGACTCTGCTGTGAAATATGCAGCCGTGATAGGATTCCACTTGAAAGCCAAATATTGTCTGCACTCTCTCCATATTTATATATCAAAACTTTATTGAAGCATATTAAAAGTTTCCATAAAAGTGGAGGAACTTGGCAGCTTACGTGTTTCAAGCCATTTTATTGGCCCTTGATTACAGCATAAGCACAAGTTTTTGTGGGGTTTTTTTGCACATTGTACTATTAGTGATTATATCCAGTAGGTTAAATGTCAAAATATGCAAATATGTCCATGTATTGTTTGTTAAATACGTTATATATGCAGTCTGAACACAGCACTTAACTTAGATGTTAATCTGTCTTTCCATCAAAGAGTTAAAAATGTTGAACTGCTATTTAAGAGGAGTTTACCTATCCACTTGTCCTGTGAGCAAGGGCCAGTAAAACAACCTGAAACGCGTAAGCTGGCGTGTTCCTACACTTTTATGGAAACTTTTAATATGCTTCAATAAAGTTTTGATATATTTTTATGGAGATGGTGCCAACAATATTTTGCTTTCAAGTGAACTATACATTATGGCCAAGCTTCTCCACTTCATTCTCATTTGTCAAAGAAATCGTGTGGTCTGTTTGGATGAAAAATTAGCACTCCCATGTTCTTTTTAGAAAATAAGAGGCTTTCTTCTTGCAACCTTATCAAACAAGCTATATTTTTTCTGTCTTTTTGTACCTGCATCTTCATAAACTTAAACACAGAAAGGTTGACAATTCCAAAAAAAAAAAATACATTACAGGGGAAATCGGAGTAAGTGATTTAAAGACACTCGCAGTCTCTGGCCCTGAACACAGAATCACCTATGGCACTACATGACCCATCAAGCGGCAGTAAATTTTGATAAAGACTGTCCATTTGGGTAGACAAAAGACGATGGAAGTAAAACCCACTTTTGCAAAAGCAACTCCCAAGTGGAAGCCTCTGTCCCAAGATCTGTGCCTCAAGGATTGAACTTCTTAGCCATCTTAGAATGGATACATAATCTTGTGGAAGTCATTCTTATTTTCAATAACCAATGAGAAATGTGCCAGTCACTCTAGACTGTAAATCATATGGGCAGTGGGGCAAGGTTTAAGATCATGTGGACAGTGGTACAGGAGTGAGCTTCCATCTGACCTCCTAGCTTTATCATCTTATATACCAGCTGGAGCCATAAATCTTAGCCTAACAAGGCTACTTTATAGCAGGAGTACTTTGAGGAGCATTCCGGACTTTGCAAGGCCATGGCCCACATGAAAAAGACCCTAAAGATAAGGGAGCATGGGAGAGCAGCAGCATGACTAACATGACACCAATCCCCTCCACGGTGGCAGAGGAGAGACAAAAGGAGCCTGCACAGCACTTGCAGTGCTTTGCTCGTATAGGGGCCAAAAACACACATCCTGCTAAAAAATGTCATCTCCAGCAGAAGAACGACGCTCCATTGTTGGAAGAAGGCTTGCAGGCGGTCGAAATATGGGCTGAGATCTCACAGGGCTTTGACAAGCAGCATCAGATCAGTGAACAGAGGGACCCTCATACACATGTGGCTGCCCAGACAAAGAATGCTATAGACACCCTGTCTCCCAAGCTTACCATAAGGGATGTGTATGCTGCTATCTCTATGTGCAACTCTACAATTTAAACATTTATATAGGTGACGAAGCAAGATAGGAAACGTGTCTCAGGATATTAATAAAATCATTGAGAAACATTAATAGGCTCGGAAAGGATCAGCACCTTAGAAGACAACCTGCCTATCCTCTCCAAAGATATCAAAAAAGCAACAAATCAGTACTCTTTAACAAGCTTGAAAACCTGGAAAACCGGTCACGAAGAAACAAGCTTGGAACATGGCTAAAGACAACTTATGGAAAAGATGAACTCTATTTTTTTTGCTAAAGAGCGTGCTCATAAGGTGCCAACCCGTCCTCTACCACCGGGAGCGCCACCTCGCCCTTTGCTGATCAAATCACTTCAAGGATAGGGACTCTATCCTACAGGCTGCCAGGCACAAGAGTGACATAGCAGTGGATTGTCAGAAGGTCTCTATTAACCTAGATATTTTTTTTTTTATGAGATCCAGGTGCTCTCAATTCCTTGATATTAAAAGAAGATTGCGGTCTCTCTTGGTTCCCTCTTGGTATGTCATGGTTACCCTGCAAAACTTTGTGTGGCAACTCTGGGAGAAACCCATTTTTTTGACAGGCCTAAGGATGATAGATACAAATGAAAAGGCCCTAAGATATATGGGACAGACTAGCTGACTATCCCTTCATGCGACATAGTAGTTAATATGTGCCTTTTTTGTTCTCACTACGTTTGCTCCAGTTGTTGTATAATCCTATATTCTATAGTTATTGTACATCTAATTACTCCTAACTAGTGGCAGGAGCATCCTGAAAGGGGGGCGCTGCTATCTGTGAGTGTGCGCTATTTCTGTATACCGGTTGGTTACGCTCAGGACTTAGGGCCACATGTATGTAAACTGTCTAGGTCTAAAACTCACTAAGTTGCCCATATCAACCAATCGGAGCCCCCCCTCTCATTTTTCTAGAGCACTATATGAAATAAAAGGGGCACTGTGATTGGTTGCTATGAGCAACAAGGTGAATTTTAGACCTAGACCGTTTTCATACATGTGGCCCTTAGTTTTGCCCTTATCCTCTCTCTTGGAGGGGAATGCCTATAATCTTTATGGGATGTTTATGCTTTCTTTGTAAGTTATTTCTATAGGATGGGGGTTGGGGGTCTCCAGAGCAGGCCACTTACACCTTACAGGTGGTGGAGTAGTGTATCCAGATTATTTGTTGATATGCATTACTGGATGTATGATTGGGCATCATAGCTCACGTTCTGAATGCTATAGCGTGGAACATGAGGGGTATGAAAGATGCCTCTAAACACCACACCATTTTTGACTGGCTAAGGCAGTTCCAACCCACCATTTTTGTCTGTCTGAAATGCACTTAACCAAAGAAAGGGTGCATTTGCTTAACAAACCATGGTGGTGCCTCTTTTCATTCTACCTTTATATTCCATTCATGGGGTGTGAGTATTTTGATTCACAGGTCAGTTCCAATTTGCTATTGATCCAGAAGACCTCTATATTTGTTTATGTAGGGTCTAAAATATGACCATCATACTTGTTTCTCTGTATATATCTCCACCACACAGTGGACAGGTCATAAAGAAGATTCTCTGCTTTGTGGTTATGTCCCCCGGGGTTCCTACATTGATAGGGGGAGATTTTAATAACTATTTCTATCCTTACTGGGACAAATTTCATTCAGATTTTATTAGCATGGCAGACTCTCCAACTATGTTGTTCAGAGTGCTAGAAGAGGCAGGATTGAGAGATCTATGGTGAACTAGATATCCATTGACCAAGCAATTTTCATGTGTTGTTATCAAGAACTGACCTACTTATTGGCAACAATGCCATTTTTTAAAGTTTGGTAGAAGTGGAGTATATGATTCAAATAATATCGGTTTATTCACCATTACGTGTTAAACTACAGGTTAGTGAGAGCAGGAGGCGGCCTAGCTTGAACATTAAAAATGCATTGTATAGGGAACAAAGGGAATTCTTTGATACTAATCTTTTGCCTCCTTAGTCATCTATCATAAGATCCACTTTTTGCAGTGAAACATCCTCCTTGTAGGAGTGTCTGTAGTTCTCCAGCATCTCTTTCCTACAACTCCCAGACTGCATCGCAATCTAGGACTTCCCTCCATAGTTATTACTGCTATGGTCTATGTGCTGACATTAGTGTATAATCCCCACAGCTCATTATCATGACTGCACCTTTGTGCTGGGATTCATGAGTCACTATGTAAACAGCTTACAGAGCTGTCACAAAGCAACAAAAACCCCCAGTTTTGTACTCATGTCTGCCAGATTATTTTGTAGCCAGATTAATGTTTGGTCAGATTATTTTCTGCTCGGGTCACGCCCACTACAGGAGAGTGTTTCGGAGCTGAGCCTTGCTTCAAAGCACGCCCATTGAGTGATGATAAAACATTCACTGAGGCTGAAGCAAAATCATATGATCAATAAACATCAAATGGTTTGCAGGAGATAGGGGGAAAGGGTAGACAGGACTCCTTGCCTGGTTCTGCACACCAGGACAGGTAAATAATTTTTAATAAGTATGAATTACAAAGTTTAATACAGTTATGAGCCCTATAAGAAATAAAAAGATAGTCCCAGAGAATCTCTTTGAATTCATATCGCAGGAGGAGGAGAGGTTTCAGATAAACCTGGGATTCTGAAGGTTCTGACGATGTATTATCAACCTCTCTATGGGCAAAGAGGGAAAGTATTGGAGGAGCATTTATTATCCATTGATATTCCGAGGCTATTTCAGGAATCTTGTGACCTTTTGGATCAGCTGCTCTTCTTGGAGGAGACCATCACGCGACTCCTTGTGGACATTAAATTATTGGCTAACGCTCTGGATATTAGACTGAATAAAGTAATTTGCGAAGTAATTCATGGTGATCAATCAGGGTTCATGCTGAATAAGTTAACGGCAGTGGGTATAAGGAAACTTTTTTTGAATATCCAGATACGATTGCGGAAGTCCATTTCTAAGCTTTTGATGGTGTCGAGTGGGACTGTTTGTGGGCTGTGATGGGACAAATGGGGTTTGGCCCTTGGTTTATTTTGATGGTCCATCTTTTAAATTCTGGCCCAATAGCAAAATTGTGAGTAGGTTATATCCTATCAGATTCGTTTCGACTGGATCGCCCGCTCTTGCCTTTCTTTTTTGCAACAGCCATTGAGCCACTGGCTTGCAAGTTGAGATTGGCTGATGATTGGGTAGGATTTAAGTATGGGGAACTGGAAGAAAGAGTCTCACTTTATGCTGATGACATGTTGCTTTATTTTTGGAGACGTTTCCAGGTCTATATCACCAGTAATGTGATAAATCATTTATGTTACCACTTAATCACTTCCCAACTGCTCTCCCGAAGGAGTGTAATATTCTGAAGGTGGCCTCTAGTTTTGGCATGGAAATTAATCCTCATGGACTACATCACAAGAAATGTGTCTCCTGTCTTCTTTAAGTGGACAATTAAAATCGAGGTCTTGTAACGGGTGTCCCCGAGACCCACACGCCGGGTTGCAGGCACACCCACACCCCCACGACTCCTGCTGTGAGTGGCGTTGCGACCCAGCTCTCAGGCTGCAGCCGTACTCACAGCTCCGTCCTTTACTCACCTCATCTCACTCCTGTTGCTTGCCCGGCGCACACTCGCCCCCTAGGGTGAGCGCACAGTACTGCAGTTAAATTTAAAGGGCCAGCGCACTGGTGATTTGCTATCACCGGGCGCTGACCCTATTTAAGTCCTGCCCCTTCCTTTATTCCCTGTCGAATTGATAGTGCCGTAGAGCCTTGAGAGAAAGCGTTCCATTGTGTTTACTGTCATTCCATGTACCGTATCTTTAGTCTCCCTCCCTTGACCATGAACCTTTGCCGCCTGACCTGACCTTCCTGCCTGTAGCTGACTACGAGTTTGTTTCACAATTTTGTACCACGCTACACCTCGGCTGCCACCGCAAGAAAGTCGTGTCTTACATAGCTACCTGGTAGTGTTCCGCCACACCATGGCCATCCTGACTTGCGGCTGTCTCTGTTGTATACCGGTCCTTCTAAGACTCCGCTCCTTGGCGTGGCTTCTACCACTGCTTGCTGATCCACATCTCTGGTTTGCCGTTACGGTAGGCCCACGATTACAGTTCGATTTGGCCATGGATCCCGCCAAAGGGCCTCTGCCAAGCGTTACCGACCTCACCACCATCGTGGCCCCGCAATTGAAGCAGATAGCGCAACAGGCACAGCAGCTTAACCAGCTAACTGCGATGATGCAGCAGCTCCTCGCCACTCAGCAGCAGCAGCTAGTTTCCGTGGCTCCTTCTGTGGTAGAAGCTCCAGTGATGTCTGTCAGCCCCAAGCTCCGTTTCTCCATGCCGACGAAATTTGATGGGGACCCTAAATCCTGCAGCGGCTTCATCACCCAGTGCTCCCTTCACGTGGAACTAATGGCCAGCCAGTTCCCGTCTGAAAGGTCCAAGGTGGCCTTTGTGGTCAGCCTCCTCTCTGGAAAAGCCCTGACCTGGGCTACTCCTCTGGGACAGAGATGACCTGGTCATGGCCAATCTCGCTACGTTCCTGCAGGAGTTCCGCAACTCTTGTTCTCAGAAGTAGATGCCTCTTTTGTGGGGGCTGGAGGCAAGACACTGACGTGCGGTTTCTTTTCCAAAACGTTTTCTTCCGCTGAAAAGAACTACACCATCGTGTATCGGGAATTACTGGCCATCAAACTTGCCTTGGAGGAATGGTGCCACCTCCTGGAGGGTGCTCGTCATCTGGTAAATATCTTTATCGACCACAAGAATCTTCTCTACCTCCAGACAGCGCAATGTTTAAATCCACGCCAAGCCAGGTGGTCCTTGTTCTTCTCTCGGTTCAATTTTGTAATCCACTTCCGACCAGCAGAAAAAAATATTCCGGCTGATGCCCTTTCTCGTGCTTCATACGTTATTGGAGAAGCCACTCCTCGGCACATTGTACCCCCAGAATGTCTGATCTCCGCAGCTCCCATAGACCTCCATATTGCTCCCCCGGGTAAGGCGTACGTGCGCCCTGTGCTCCGGAAGAGAATCCTGAAATGGGGTCATTGCTTTCGAGTTGCCAGACACCCCGGGATACCAAAATCTTCTTTGCTGGTATCTCATTTTTACTGGTGGCCTGATCTTGGGAAAGACATAAAAGAATTTGTGGAATCTTGAGTTACTTGATCCCGCAACAAATCACCCCACCACAAAACTGCAGGCCTGCTGCAACCTCTGCCTATTCCTAACAGTCCATGGAACCACATTACTATGGATTTAATCATGGACCTACCTCCCTCTTCTGGTAAAACTGTCATTTGGGTGGTCACTGACCGGTTCTCTAAAATATCTCACTTCGTTCCTCTGCCCGGATTACCTTCTGCTCCAAGTCTCGCCAAGCTCTTCTTCCAACATATCTCCCGATTGCACAGACTCCGCCTACATATTGTGTTGGACCGTGGAGCCCAGTTTGTCTCAAGATTCTGGCAAGGACTTTTCTTCTGCCTACCATCCGCAGTATAATGGCCAAGTGGAAAGAGTTAACCAAGTCCTGGGTACTTACCTCAGTCACTTTGTGTTAGCACAACAG
Source organism: Phyllomedusa bahiana (assembly GCA_025379985.1). Lineage (NCBI taxonomy): Eukaryota > Metazoa > Chordata > Amphibia > Anura > Hylidae > Phyllomedusa > Phyllomedusa bahiana. Next base: position 37,534 of record JAODAL010026271.1, read on the forward strand.
AATGATGGGTCCAGCCTGTTGCCAAGGGCAGAACAGTCTATAATTTTACAGGTAGGTTAATTTTAACATTGAAAGATAGAATATTAAAAATAAAATCCAGAAAATCACATTGGATAAATTATATAAATTTATTTGCATTTTACTGAGAGAAATAAGTATTTGATCCCCAGTTAGACACTCCTAAACAGCTCATTACCTGCATTAAGACAGCTGTCTTGAAATAGTCACCTTTATAAAAGACTCCTGTTGACAGACTAATTTCAGACTCTAACCTCTACAACATGAGCGAGACCAAAGAGCTTTCTAAGGATGTCAAGGACAAGATCATAGACCTGCAGAAAGCTGGAATGGGCTACAAAAACATAAGTAAGAAGCTGGGTGAGGAGGAGACAACTATTGGTGCAATAGTAAGAAAATGGAAGAAATACAAAATGACTGTGAATCGACATCGATCTGGGGAACCATGCAAAATCTCACCTTGTGGGGTATCCTTGATCATGAGGAAGGTGAGAGATCAGCCTAAAACTATATGGAGGGAACTTGTTAATGATCTCAAGGCAGCAGGGACCACAGTCACCAAGAAAACCATTGGTAACACATTACGCCGTAATGGTTCAAAATCCTGCAGTGCCCCCAAGGTCCCCCTTCTCAAGAAGGTGCATATGTGCAGGCCCATCTGAAGTTTGCCAATGAACACCTGGATGATTCTGTGAGTGATTGGGAGAAGGTGCTGTGGTCAGATGAGACAAACATTGAGCTCTTTGGCATTAACTCAACTCGCCGTGTTTGGAGAAAGAGAAATGCTGCCTATGACCCAAAGAACACTGCCCCACTGTCAAGTAAGGAGGTGGACACATTATGTTTTGGGGGTGTTTCTATGCTAAGGGCACAGGACTACTTCACTGCACTAATGGGAGAATGGAAGGAGCCATGTACCATAAAATCCTGAGTGACAACCTCCTTCCCTCCGCTAGGACATTAAAAAATGGGTCATGGCAGAGTCTTCCAGCAAGACAATGACCCAAAACATACAGCCAAGGCAACAAAGGAGTGGCTCGAAAAGAAGCACATTAAGGTCATGGAGTGGCCTAGCCAGTCTCCAGCGCTTAATCCCATAGAAAACTTAAGGAGGGAGTTGAAGCTCTGAGTTGCCAAGCAACAGCCTCAAAATATTGATGATTTAGGGATGATCTGCAAAGAGGAGTGGATCAAAATTCCTCCTGACGTGCGCAAACCCTCATCATCAACTACAAAAAACATCTGACTGCTGTACTGGCCAACAAGGGTTTTTCCACCAAGTATTAAGTCTTGTTTGCCAGAGGGATCAAATACTTATTTCTCACTGCAAAATTAAAATAAATTGATATAATTTATACAAAGTGATTTGTATAATCTGGATTATATTTTGGATATTCTGTCTCTCAATGTTAAAATTAATCTACCCTTAAAATTATAGACTGTTCATGTATTTGTCAGTGGGCAAACTTACACAGTCATCAAGAGATCAAATAATTATTTCCTTCACTGTACATACCTACCTACCTAGATGCAGAGGCGGGACGACGGGTAGGCAGAGGTAGGCGATTGCCTAAGGCGCCTACCTCTGCCTATCCCTATGGGGCGCAGGCAGGGCCCCGAACCTCGCCGGGCTCCAGGCCGCTGCCATGGGCCTGAAGCGCCGGCGGTCTCTTTGACCACTTCTGCGGAGCAGAGAGCGAGCGCTCCCTGCTCCGCAGACAGTGGGGCCGCCAGGTCCTCATAGCGCTGAGGACCCGCCGCGGCCCCGTGCGGCTCAGCTGGCAGCGTCGCGATGAAGTGATGTCATCGCGACGCTGCCTCTCCTCGGGTGCACAGCGGGTTGTGCGCCCGAGGAGCAGCCGGAGGAGCGCGCGCCCGGGAAGCAGGTAAGGTGAGTATAAATGTTATTTTTGCCTGCCTGTGTGCCCCCCAAACGCCTGCCTGTGGCCCCATACGCCTGCCTGTAGCCCCTATATACCTGCATGTGGCCCCATACGCCTGTCTCTGGCCCCATATACCTGCCTGTGGCCCCATACGCCTGCCTGTGGCCCCCTATATGCCTGCCTGTGGCCCCCCCCATAACCGCCTTCCTGTGGCCTCATACGCCTGCCGTGGCCCCTATATGGTCTGCCTGTGGCCCCACTATACCCTGCCTGTGCCCCTATACGCCTGCCTGTGGCCCCCATACGCCTGCCTGTGGCCCCTATACGCCTGCCTGAGCCCCCATACGCCTGCCTGTGGCCCCCATACGCCTGCCTGTGGCCCCATACGCCTGCCTGTGGCCCCCATACGCCTGCCTGTGGCCCCTATACGCCTGCCTGTGGCCCTCATACGCCTGCCTATGGCCCCCATATGCTGCCGGTGGCCCCTATACGCCTGCCTGAGCCCCCATACGCCTGCCTGTGGCCCCCATACACCTGCCTGTGGCTCCTATATGCCTGCCTGTGGCCCCTATATGCCTGCCTGTGGCCCCTATACGCCTGCCTGAGCCCCCATACCCCTGCCTGTGGCTCCTATACGCCTACCTGTGGTCTCTATACGCCTGCCTGTGGCCCCATACACCTGCCTGAGCCCCCATACGCCTGCCTGTGGCCCCCATACGCCTGCCTGTGGCCCCTATATGCCTGCCTGAGGCCCACTATACCTGCCTGTGGCTCCATAACGCCTGCCTGTGGCCCCCATAACGCCTGCCAGTGGCCCCATACGCCTGCCTGGGCCCCCATATACGCCTGCGTGGCCCCCATACGCCTGCCTGTGGCCCCATACACCTGCCTGTGGCACCCATACGCCTGCCTGAGCCCCCATAAGCCTGCCTGAGCCCCCATATGCCTGCCTGTGGTCCCCAAACACCTGCTTGTGGCCCCATACGCCTGCCTGTGGCCCCCATACGCCTGCCTGTGGTCACCATACGCCTGCCTGTGGCCCCCATACGCCTGCCTATGGCCCCTATATGCCTGCCTGAGCCCCTATACGGCTGCTTGAGCCCCCATACGCCTGCCTCAGCCCCCATATGCCTGCCTGAGCCCCTATAGCTATATACCTGCCTGTGTGCCCCAATATACCTGCCTGAGCCCCTATAGCTATATAACCTGCCTGAGAGTGACCCTATATCTATATATACTGCCTGAGTGCCCCTTTATCTATATACCTGCCTGAGAGTGCCCCTATATCTATATACCTGCCAGAGAGTGACCCTATATCTATATACCTGCCTGAGTGCCCCTATATTTATATACCTACCAGTCTAAGGGGACAATATACATATACCTGCCTGACTGAGAGGGCATATGTATATACCTGTCTAACTGAGGGGACTTATATACCTATAATTAAGGAGTTACTGGAAATGTGAGGATTCTAAGATATTTGTGTCCAAATCTGCAGGGATGAGTATTGGCCGGGAGATATCAGCGAGAAGGTGTGAACCGGATGGAGAAGAAAAGGGAAAGTAAACGACGCTGATCAGAAATGATGTCTCCGGTGAGTCACTAAATGTAACTGCAGTGTAATCCCTTATATTTCTGCTGAGCCTACATACAACTAGTATCTACCACTATATGGCCCCTGTATGGTGGTGGTATATGTAATCAGAGCCTGTGTACAGCTGATTGTCACATGTGGGGTTGCGTTCGGTCAGGGTCTGGCAGGATTATTTGATCCTTAAGTAGTAATAGTTTTGGGTCTTGGTTTTCTAGGAGTATTTTTAGTAACAATCATTCATCTGGTAGATTTGCTCCATGTATCGGTGGATTATTCGGTGACTGTTATTTAGGGGTATTACACTGTCATAACGGAGGGAGCGATTTTGAAAAAGCAAATTTGTCAGGCTGATTTTCATTGTGCAGTGACTGCTGAGGAGATGGACTGGAGCTATGTGAAATATGTAGAAAATTAGTGACAGGACCTGGCGCAGGGGTGAGAGGAATTAGTGTGGGGGGACATTTTTTGGGGAGTGAGAGGGGGGGGGGGGGCGCTATTGGCTGTACTTGCCTAGGGCACCAAAATGCCTTGTCCCGGCCCTGCCTAGATGTATTGTAGTGTAACCACTTAGATGTCTGCAGAGCACCTGTGTACAGCTGGTAGTCACACGTGTTGGTCGCAGTTGGTCATGGTCTGGTAGTATAATTTGGTCCTTAAGTATAGAGTATAGGTATATTTGCTCCATGTATAGGTGTATTATTTGGTAACTATATGAGTGTTATTTATAAGGTATAACACTGTCAAATTAAATTTGTTAGCGCTGATTTTCCTTGTACATTTTTCTGGATGGACAGGATCCATGTGGAATAATCGTAAAATTAGTGACAGGAACATACGTTTTTTCTCTATAAAAATACATGCCGCAGTTCACAATGTGGCGTGAAAAATGCAATGTGAAGCCAGCCCTACTGAGCAAGACATAACAAAGAGGCCCTAAGCCCTGGATGTATTAGGACCCTAACAACTCCCCTGCAGCATACAGTTCTAATTATTCAGCTTTCTCACCCTGTGTCTAAGAGTTGCATGATCTAATTCTAGTTGCCTAGAGTCACCACTAGAGGGGCTCACTGTAGTTGGATTAAGCTCGATAATTCATCAGTATGCTGTGAGCTCCTCCTAGTGCCAAGAGCACTTTTTATTATCTCATTTACAGTAACTCCTTTCTAAACTGCTGGAGGAGGGGTACGGAAGTCCAGGTACTAAGAAGTTTACACATGATGAGTAAATGTCCTCTTCCCCAAGTCCAGAACATTACACAGAAAGCTGTCTTTATCGTTTTCTAATATTTTTCATAATATAGCTCTACCTGAACACAAATTTTCCAATCTCTTTATTACTAGATTTATGTCGCAGGTGACCTATGATTTGTTTCAAAGTGTAAAGAAGTGGAAGATAAGACAGCGGAGTATAAGGAAGTGATTACGTACAGACACTATACATGACACAACATTAGCGACATCTGATGTCTACAAGCAGAGGGTGGCCCACTGTCTACCTGGTTGCAGAGAGACCTAACACTAAGTGCCCCCCAGATACAGGAAGAGGGCTCCAGTAGTCCTATGAAATTACATAAACTAGCAATGATATGCTAGGTGCATCAATTTTACAATGCAAGGTAGACAACACTAGATTTTTGACAGGTTCGCTCATTCAGGCGCACTTTACACTGATTTAATGCACCTTAAAACGCCTCTTTTCTGACATGTCGCCCTAAATCTTTTAGAACTGGAAGGACTCCTAGCAGTGGGGACTCCCAGTGTAGCTATTTGAAGAGTTGGAGGTCCCAATGTGTTGGTGCTGCATCAGGAGATGGAGGTGTATGGAAGAATTATGATCTTGTATATGCAAACAGGGAAAGATATGACTTTAAAAGCTGCCGTCACATCTCCCTCCTGTACATGGGATACAAGATCCTCATCAAGGTACTAGCAAACTAGCTCAAGGCTGTCATCGGACATCCTCCACCCAGACCAGATCTGCAGCATTCTGGGCTGCAGGATCACAGACAAACTTGTTTTCATGAAAGACATGGTCCAGAACATCCTAAACCTCCAGATGTGGCCCTAGTCAGTCTTGATTAGGAAAAGGCCTTTGATTGAGTGTCCTTGATATTTACAGCATGGTGCTGGTGAGTGGTTGATGAGATAACGTGGTCCTCTTTCACCTATCCTTTTTATTTGTTACAGAACTTTTTATTGAATCTATTCAACAGAAAGGAGAAATTAGAGGGATCCTGACCTGAACACTGTGATATCGAATGCTCAATGTACTCGGATGATATGACCATCTTCTGCTCTGACCAGGGCCCGATGACTTTATTCACCCAGACCTGTGGAGAGTTTGGCCAAGCTTTAGAGGTAAAAGTCAATTGTGGGAAGACAGAAACCATGTTCTTTGGGAACTCTTTTAATTAGTATAGCTAAATCCTTTTAGGCTATGTTCACACGGCGTAATTGCGGGGTGTACAGTACGCCCCGCAACTACTGCGGGTGTTTGGGAATCGCGCTGATCGGCACGTACTCCCGCGACGTAGGGGGGCCGGCAGCCCGCCTGCCCCAAAGACTGTCATTACTCGCGGCGCTTATGGGCGTACAATACGATCGTATTGTACGCCCAGGGAGAGGAGGTGTAATCCATAGTTCTCTGAGAACTGTGGATTACCGGAATTTCGACGCACATCTCGCTCGTATTAAAGCACAAACACGACGCGAAATGCGCGACGAAATTTGACCGTGTGAACATACCCTTACCCAGAATGTACTGCAGGCCTTGTCTTGTCTATTAGTACAATGGTCCCTCAACATGCAATAATTGATTCTGGGACAACCATTGTATGTTGAATGTTAAATGTCACCCAATATAATGCAAAATGAAGATTAAAAAAAATGTAACATAGCTAATAGTGATAAAGAAAGCCCTTACATATAATATCAGAAAGAGCGGCTGGAAGCTGGAAATCATTTTCTGTCTTGAGGATAAGAGCTTATTTGAGTCATACACAATGTAGCAGACAAAAAGTAAATGGCGCTGCAGTACAGAACAAGTAGTACCGCACTGTATTGTAGAGAGAAGCTACTAGACCACCAATCGCTGCATGCACTTCACTAAGACATGTAAGAGCAGTACAGGGGACATGTAGTACCGCACTGTACTGTAGAGAGGCGCTACTAGACCGCCAATCACTGCATGCACTTCACTAATACTGAGGTTCTACAAATAAAATGTTCATGATACTTCATTAGATTTTTTTCTAGATCAGCAGTCGTCTGTGACATTGGTCTGGCGAGCGGTGGTTTCAAGATTGCATGTCCTACCCAAACAAGGAGAGACCAATTGTTATGTGTTGAAAATAATGTAATCTGACGCCTCGGTATTACCTGGTGGGACCATTCTATAGGGTCCCATCTAATGAGGTTCCCTGGATGTGTTACCTTAGATGGGCTCACAGAATTTGATTTGAATCTGCTAAGAACATCAAATTTATACATATGGTAAATATAGCAGTAATGAAATGTAAAGCATTCCACAAATTTAATATTTATATTTTTTAATATAATTTTTATTATCAAATTTCACAAAAAAACATACAGACATGGTGTGACATGTCTTTATATTTCTAACCAGGCGCACTCCAATATCAGGAGCATTACAGAGCGCCCATGGCACTTTGTAATGTGCCTAATTTTGGGGGGCGTGCAGGAGGGAGGGCGCACTAGAACCGTACGAAGCTACACATTGATAGCTTCAGTACGGCAAATCCAGACACATTACTGCTGGAACAGGTAGAGCACTTTCAAAGTGGTTTACCTGTGTTTGAGTTTTTGTACTAGAATGCGTCTGATTTATGACCCGCAGTAGAACAGGTTCATAGATTCAGGCGCATTCTACACTACTATTGTGCGCAAAAAAATTGGCGTCTGGGTGCCAAAAATCATACATGTCTCCCATGATATTTTTCATGCAGGCCAGATCAGGTACAGTGTTACAGATTTCAAGAGTGATTAGCATTTTACATCTAACACATATCCAAATGTTAAATATATTCCAGACTCTCAAAATCAGTAACATTAATTAAAGAGGAAAATCATCCTCATTCTACCATGTCTATTAAAGGCAGGATTGCTGCTAATAATGAATTACACAATGAAGTGAAAAACAACCAAGAACTAAAAGCTCGGAAATATTGCTAATGCTTCTGCTCCTTACCAGAGGTCCTAAGATATCTTTTACAGTATATTCAGTGACAGTCTGGAGAATATACCCCTATCTATAATATAAAATATATAATGCAGAAGAGAAGATTCATCATTTAAGTAGTAGCACACCCAAAGTGCCCCCTAAGATACCACCAGGTCATAGAAAAAAAGCTATTAGTGGTTATGTCAGTTCATTTACTTTCTAAAGGTGCGCCATTTTTGAGAACTCCAAAGGCACTTTTTTTTTTTTTTTTTTTACTTCTCACAGTATTCAAATGTACTGAAAACAGTGGGTCTTTCAACCGTCCAGTGAGTTGGTCTGTGGTAGGCGAGGAGTCTCCCAACTATTGGGCCAACAGGGCTCTCTTAGCTAAAAGTAAAGTATTATGAACTATAGGTGGTTGCGCTCTAGAACAAGTGGCGCTTTCTTTCACTTCTTCCCAATAATGGAAAATGTCTTATTGGCAAGAAATGTGGCCACTAAAAAGCCACAAACTACAGAGCACCTTGAATACTCCAAACCAATACACCTGGATCTTTGTGCACGCCCACAACCCATGCCGAAGATCAGTACCCTCCTTCCTACACTGTATAAGCCTTTCAGGAACAAGAGGTGACCTGGAAAGATTAAAAGCTAGATGAGACCGTTGTATCTCCAGATCTGTGTGGAACAGTAATCTCAAATGGGAGGGCGGGGGGAGGGGTCGTATCTTTTGTTTCTTTCTTCTTACTTTCTTTTCTTGGTTGTACCCTTTCACCCAAACTTACCACTCACATACACTATGACAAATATAACGTTAATTGCCCGGGTCAGAGTCGTTATCTCTCTCTTTTCATGCGCATGGGGTTTATAGCTGTGGTATAAGATGTTAACAATATGGTTATGGGATTTATGCATTGAGAATTTATGTGCTACAAAATTGGTGGTTTTTCTGGTATGTCTGAAGCTATATGTGAGGAGATGATCCTCTGAGATGATCCTGTGGAGCCGAATTACTAATTAGTGATCTGGTGAGCTTGCAGCCAGACCTCGGCTCATCAGGGCCCGGGAGGAGCTAGGGGACAGAAACCCTTACTGTTGAATACTACATTTATTGACAAAGTACTTACTTGCACAAAGATGTATATATGTATGGGTTTAGCTGTCGGGTCCTTCTTCTACCAGATGGACTTATTCAATAGTTTGACATTTATGGCGAGATACCAACTGTATTTTGATACCTTTTAAATGTTTTGTAATACTCTGGCTATGTCTACACTGCATCGGACAAAAAATGGCCCAAAATCGGCCGTTTTTCTCTGATGCAGGGTCACGGATTTTTTCTCGCTTTGTTCTAAAAACATTCGGTCGCTTCTCGATTTTTTTGCCGTCACCAGCAATTGGATTGTATGGAAAGGACGGCAAGAAAACGAGAAAGCGCGGCGTATTATACCCATGTTTTATAAACGTCAGCTGGTTTTGCCTTTCTCTTTTACCGAAAGAGGGCAGAGGAAAGACGTGCTGTGAGTGAGCAGCTCATCTTTTCCAGTGCTGTCTATGGGGCCGCAGGAAAGATCGTATCCTCGGCGCTTTTAAAAAAACGAAAAGCACCAAAGATACGATCATATTCCTGTGCAGTGTGGACATAGCCTTATGCCGAGATACCAACTGTACATTGATACCTTTTAAATGTTTTGTAATACTATTTTTTAACTTTACTTTGTGGAAAATCAATGAAAATTAGTTCACAAAAAAAAACCTAGATCGACCCTGTGAATTATTCAAAACTTGGTATCTTGCCATAACCTATTACTGTTATTTTGCGTACCAATTGCTATCCTCTCCAAATCTTACGGCCCATCTCTGGGTCATTCAGACCTTGACACCACTTCCGAAAAATTAGGTCTGGCTGTTTCTCTCAGAGAACCGAACAGACTTGCTGGTATTTAGTTGACGCTGTGGGCACATTAGAGAGTGAAGCCGGGAGAAAATTTATTTTGGCACTGCTCCCTGGACACATTCTTAAACAGGTTTTCTCATTATGCAGTTTTACAATCACAACCTGCTTTTCTTTCACTCTGCTCTTCTCAGGCTGTGAGTAGTTCTATACCAGTGATTATCATATTTAGCCTCTCTTCATAATAAGCTGAGACATTACAAAAAACAGTGCAGGAAACCTAATCTGTAAGTAAACAAACCTACACAGGCTGTGAGGATTGAAAGCAAAGGCTTATCATTAAAACAACAGCTAATCTTGTTAGAGATTTTTTTTTGCCGCATCTCCGTCCGTCCGTAGGATGACGTCACTCCATGTGGGACATTTTTTTAACTCCTGCTGTGCTTGATGTGTATGCAGGGCTGGGACAACGGGTAGGCAGAGGTAGGTGACCACCTAAGGCACCTACCTTCACCTAACAATCAGGGGGCGCAAGTAAGGAGCGGGTTCAGGAGCTGGGCGTGGTCCATAAACGGTGGGTGCGGACTGTTAGTTATATCCAGCACCTGCTTTCATTGGCTGGGGGTCCTGAAAATACTTATGGCAGCCCTGGGGTGGGAGACAGCAGGTACCACTCGAACAGCAATATACACAATAAGTATAGCAGCAATCGGCAGTGTGCACAAATAAGATGGAGACAGTAACATTTCTAAATGCACAATACAAGACGACAAAGTTAGTCAGTGGAGCTAATGTTTAACTACTTAGATGCCACGGTTAATGCAGTAGAGCTGTAAGTGCACACTATTCTGCCGTACATTTGTAGGGCAGAATAGTGTACAAATGTTTGCGCCCCCTAATTGGTCAGTGCCCTAGACTGACTAAAATTGCCAGTAAAAAAAAAAAGGTTAAAAAATTCTAAAACCAAAAATATTAAAACGTTTAAAAAAATATCTTTACCATTAAATGCTTAAAACATAATTGGCATCCCTGTGCCTAGAAAGGTCTGATCTACTAATATATAACCTTATATGTTCTGATAAATACCCATGCAAAAATAGGAATAAAAAGTGATCAGTCACAGGCACTGTATCTAAAAATGGTACAATTCAAAACTAGTTTTCCCTCCCCAAAACATAAGCCATAAGGCATTTTGGTGCCCTAGGCAAATAAGGCCTTATGGCGCCTCCGTAACGCCTTAAATAAGGTGCCCTGGCTCCCATAATTTATGGGGCCATCCGGCTCTAAGTTCTGCTCCCCCCTTTGGCCAGTTACCTCCTCATCGGCTCCTGGTACTCTCACTAACTAGGCACCAGTTTCTCTCCTCTGCACCTAGTTTACTCCCCCCTCTGTTTTACACCCAGTTTCCTTACCCCTATGAACCAGTTCTCTCCCACTCTGCACCATGGGGGTCACTCTACCAATCCTGCATCAGTTCCTCCCCCAATCTGCTACTCAGTTTCAGCTCTCTCCCTCTGCTCAGTTTCATCTCCCCTCTAGCGCACCAGTTTTCTCCCCTCTGCTCCAGTTATCTCCCCTCTGCTACAGACTCATCTCTCCCCCTACCTGTTCATCTCTCACATGCTCCAGTTTCATCTCTCCCCATGCTCCAGTTCATCTCTCCCTCTGCTCCAGTTCATCTCCCATCTGCACCAGTTCATCTCCCGCAATCTGCACCAGTCCATTTCCCGCAATCTTCACCAGTTCATCTCCCACAATCTGCACCAGTTCATCTCCCCAATCTGCACCAGTTCATCTCCCCCAATCTGCACCAGTTCATCTCCCCAATCTGCACCAGTTCATCTCCCCAATCTGCACCAGTTCATCTCCCCCTCTGCTCCAGTTCATCTCTCCCTCTGCTCCAGTTCATCTCTCCCTCTGCTCCAGTTCATCTCCCCCTGCTCCAGTTCATCTCCCCTCTGCTCCAGTTCATCTCTCCCCCTGCTCAGTTCATCTCCCCTCGCTCCAGTTCATCTCTCCCTTCTGCCTCCAGATTCATCTCTCCCTCTGCCTACAGTTCATCTCTACTCTGCTCCAAGTTCATCTCTCCCTCTGACTTCCAGTTCATCTCCTCAGCAACCAGTTCCCTCTCCCCCATCTGCACCAGTTCATCTCCCCAATCTGCACCAGTTCATTTTCCCCAAAATCTGCACAGGTTCATCCTCTCCCTCTGTCCAGCTCATCTCTCCCTCTGCTCCAGGTCTTCTCTCCCACTGCTCCAGAGTCATCTCTCCCTCTGCTCCAGTTATTCTCTCCCTTGCTCCAGTTAAATCTTCCCTCTCTCAGTTAATCTCTCCATCCTGACTCAGTTCATCTCTCCCTCTGCTCCAGTTCTTCAACCTCAGCACGTTATCTAACGCCAATCTGCACCGTTTCATCTCTCCTCTGCTGCAGTATCATCTCCCCCCAGCCTCCAAGTTCATCTCCCCTCTGCTCCTGTTCATCTCTCCACCTGCTCCAGTTCATCTCGCCTCCGGCTACAGTTCATCTCTCACCTCTGCTACAGTTCATCTCACTCAGGCACAGTTCCTCTCCCCTCTGAACCAGTTCATCTCCCCGCTGCACCAGTTCAGCTCTCCCCTCTGCTCCAGTTCATCTCCCCCTCTGCTCCAGTTCATCTTCCCTCTGCTCCAGTTCATCTCGCACAATCTGCACCAGTTAATTTACCCCTCTGCTCCAGTTCATCTCACCCATCATGCACCAGTTCATCTTCACTCTGCTCCAGTCAGCTCTCCCCCTGCTCCGTTTCATCTACCCTCTGCCTACCAGTTATCTCTCCCTCTGCTCCAGTTCATCTCTCCCTCTGCTCCAGTTCATCTCCCCTCAGCACCAGTTCATCTCCCCCAATCTGCACCAGTTCATCTCCCCCAATCTGCACCAGTTCATTTCCCCCAATCTGCACCAGTTCATCTCTCCCTCTGCTCCAGCTCATCTCTCCCCCTGCTCCAGTTCATCTCTCCCTCTGCTCCGTTTCATTCTCTCCCTCGGCTCCAGTTTCATCTCTCCCCTTGACTCAGTTCATCTCTCCCTCTGCCTCCAGTTTATCTCTCATTGTCCAGTTAATCTCTCCTCTGCTCCAGTTCATCTACCCTCAGCACCAGTTCATCTCCCCCAATCTGCAACCGTTCATTCTCCCTTGCTCCAGCTCCTTCTCCCCCCGCTCCAGGTCATCTCACCTCTGCTACAGTTATCTCTCCCTTGTCCAGTTCATCTCTTCCGCGGGCTCCAGTTCATCTCTCCCTCTGCTCCAGTTCATCTCCCCTCAGCACCAGTTCATCTCCCCCTCTGCACCAGTTCATCTCCCCTCTGCACCAGTTCATCTCTCCCCTCTGCTCCAGTTCATCTCCCCCTCTGCTCCAGTTCATCTCTCCCTCTGCTCCAGTTCATCTCGCACAATCTGCACCAGTTAATTTCCCCCTCTGCTCCAGTTCATCTCCCCCAATCTGCACCAGTTCATCTCTCCCTCTGCTCCAGCTCATCTCTCCCCCTGCTCCAGTTCATCTCCCTCTGTCAGTTCTTCTCCCATCAGACCTGTTCATCTCCCCAATCTGCACCCAGGTCATCTCCCCTCAGCACCAGTTCATCTCCCCCAATCTGCACCAGTTCATCTCTCCCTCTGCTCCAGCTCATCTCTCCCCCTGCTCCAGTTCATCTCCCCTCTGCTCCAGTTCATCTCTCCCTCTGCTCCAGTTCATCTCTCCTCTGGACTAAGTTCATCTACTCCCCCCCCCCCCACCCCCCCCCCCCCAACTCTGTCCAGTTCATCTCCCCTCAGCACCAGTTCATCTCCCCCAATCTGCACCAGTTCATCTCTCCCTCTGCTCCAGCTCATCTCTCCCCCAGCTCCAGTTCATCTACCCTCTCGCTCCAGGTTTCATCTCTCCCTCGGCTCCAGTTCATCTCTCACTTGCTCCAGGTCATCTCCCTCTGCACCCCAGTTCAACTCTCCCCCTCTGCACTGTTATCTCCCCCTCTGCTCAATTCATCTCTCCCCTCTGACACCAGTTCTTCTCCCCTCTTGCACCAAGTTCATCTCTCCCCTCTGCTCAGTTTATCTCACCTTCTGTCCAGTTCATCTCCCCTACTGCCTCCTGTTCATATCCCCCAATCTGCACCAGTTAATTCTCCCTCTTGCTCCAGCTCATCTCTCCCCCTTGCTCCAGTTTCATCCTCCCCCTCTGCGCCCGTTCATCTCTCCCTCTGCTCCAGTTAATCTCTCCCTGTGCTCCAGTTCATCCTCCTCTGCTCCAGTTCATCTCCCTCTGCTCCTGTTCATCTCACCCATTTGCAACCAGTTGACCCTGGGTTGGTCGAGAAGGGAGGTGGGGAGGGTTCATCTCCCCCTCTGCACCAGTTCTTCTCTCTCTCTGCTCCTGTTCTTCTCTCCCTCTGCTCTAGTTTCATCTCGCCCTCTGCTACAGTCTTCGCCCCCAATCTGCACCAGTTCATCTCCCCAATCTGCACCAGTTCATCACCCCAATCTGCACCAGTTCATCTCCTCCTCTGCACCAGTTCACTCTCCCTCTGCTCCAGTTCATCTCTCCCTCGCTCAGTTTCATCTATCCATCTGCTCCAGTTCATCTGTCTTTCTCTATGCTCCAGTTCATCTCCCCCTCTGCTCCAGCTCATCTCTCCCTCTGCTCCAGTTCTTTACTCCCTCTGCTCCAGTTCATCTCCCCTCTGTTCCAGTTTATCTCTCCCTCTGCTCCAGTTCATCTCTCCCCTCTGCTCCAGTTCATCTCTCCCCCATGCTCCTGTTTCATCTCTCACACTTCTCCAGTTCATCTATCCCTCTGCTCCTGTTCATCTTCCCTATGCTCCAGTTCATCTGTCCCTTACATTTATTCCTCCCACTTGTAAGCACTACCAGTCAGGAGATCTGACCATCTTCTTATGTCCACACTCCGTGGATGGGAGAGGGAGCGAAAGCTCGGCCCCAACTCTCCCAAGCATGCACTGCTCTGGGCAGATTACTGTCATGTGACACGAGTCTGAAGGAGCCAAGGAGACCGGTGTGCAAGTGTTCAAACTCCCCTGCGCACTACAAATGCGTCCTGATTACTCCTCCCAGACCCCCCAGGGAGGGAGCAGGGGGGTGAAGGTAAACTGTGCCCCTTTGCTTTAGCGAAGGTGGCAGCGTGTTGGCCGGCACCTGCTAATGTATGGAGCTGGCTCAGCTCCTGAGCCGGATCCATACCTGCGCCCCCTAGTGGCAGGCAGGGTATGGGCGCCCTAGGCGACCGCTACCTGTCGGGGACTAGCCATTTCGCGGCTCTGACCTTCATACAGGTCATAGACAGAAAAATAAAAAAAGTTATTTGTCTCAGAATTTGGCTCTGCAGTGCCAAATGATAAACATACGAAAAAAGCAAACCATTGGATCATAAAGACGACAGAATAAAAATAAAGGGACCATGTATGAAAACGGTCTAGGTCTATAAAACTCACTTTGTTGCCCATAGCAACCAATCAGAGCGACCCTTCATTTCAATATAGTGCGTGGATAAAATAAAGGGGCGCTATGATGGTGCTATGCGCAACAATGTTAGTTTTGACCCAGACAGTTTTCATACATGGGGCCCTTTTTAAATGTCTTATATAGTGCACCTCCAAAAAAAAGAGCACAATTGTGTTTTAACTTAGCTGCGGAGGTGCCAGTTTGAAGCACCATGCGTTCGGGTCAGACCCAAAATCAGATTTTTTTTCCCGGGCACAGGCGCAATTTGCCCTCTTTCCTGAGAGTGCCCAAAAATGCCTATCCTTTCCCTGTGGTGTATGTTCCTTTTTGCAGTGCAACCACTACAGCGTGATCAGTATAAAATTTGCTTTCATTGGTTGTTGGGATGTGTTGACTAACTTTGTGTCTTGTATTGAGCATTTAGAAATGTTACTGGCTCCCTTCCTCAGAGGGGGAGGACAGTGGGAGAGCAAGGCGGGGATGCCGGTCATAAACACAAAGAAAGGGAGGACGCCGCCGAAGATGTGATCCAGCGAGTTATATTACGGAGAATTCAAACCTAGGGTAATAGGCTGTACCAACCATCTCGCGAGCCGAGACAAAATGGCGCAAGTAGCTGCCAGAACCTGATTGGACCCTTTCACTTGGGGAGGGGGGCCGTTCGATTGGGTTGGTATGCTGCGGAAAAACTCTACTTCACCCGTAATTCGGGAGCAAAGTGCATGCCAAAACTTCAACACCAAAAGAACCACGTGGTTCCAGTGATGATGTGCCGAGGCAGGATGTGCAAGCGGAAAATATGTATGAGAAGAGTGTGGCCAGGCGAGGTGCGGATGGTTAACCAGGGCAAAAGAGAACAAAGTGCGACATTTTGGAGTAAATCTATCTGTAATGACCCAAATCACTGTGTTACCCGAAAGGAGGGGGGAAGGTCGGTGGATAATGTCCATCGCACACATGAGTCCATGGTATACTGGGAGTCGGTAGGGGTTGCTGCAGGCCGGACCAGAACTGTGGCGAGGCCGTCTATCACGGGAACAGTAGCACAGGGATTCCACAAAACTCCGAGTATCTTTTAGCCAGACCCCGGCCAACAATAGAACGAGGATCAAAAGATATGACCTAGGGGCACCTGGATGCACGGCCACCAACGAGTAATGTCCCCCATTTCTGGACTTCCTACGAAGAGAAGGCACATGTACATCTTTGCGGGAGGTATCTGCTGGTGGATAACCGGGGCCGCATGGATCACCGCTCGGAGGTTATAATGTGTTGGGGCCGAAGCCTCTTCTTCTGGTGGCGTCCAAGGCGCGAGAGAGGGCATCAGGCCTTGACGTTTCTTCTCCGCTGCGGCGGAAAGTGGATCGGATATCGAATCGCGAGGAAAAAGAGAGGACAAATCGAGCCTGCCGGGGGGATTAAGGCGTTGAGCCGTTGAAGGTACTGGAGGTTATTGTGGTCCGTAATTACATCGTAAGGGATGACGAGCTCCTTCCAGTAGGTTGACGCCATTCTCCAGGGCCATCTTGATTGCAAGTAACTCCTGATCACCAATGGGCATAAATTCCTCTCTGCTGGCGAGATGGTTTGGAACATGGGCCCACAGTGAGGGTCTATCCCCTTGGAGCCCTTCTGAGTAAGGACTGCCCCAGCACCCACAGAAGAGGCATCCACCTCCAGCGAGAAAGGCTTCTCGGGGTCAGGGCGTGACAAGATGGGTGCGGAGGCAAAGGCCGCCTTCAGTACAGAGAAAGCTTTTTCGGCTGCTGGTGGCCAACACTTCGGATTAGCCTTCTTCTTGGTCAAGGCCATGATCGGAGCCACCAATGTAGAAAAGTAGGGAATGAACTGCCGATAATAATTGGCGAATCCTAGAAAACGTTGTATGGCCGGAAGGCCAACAGGTCGTGGCCATTGCAGGATTGCTGATAATTTGGCAGGATCCATTTGCAGACCATGGTCGGAGACAATATATCCGAGGAAGGGCAGGCTGGATTGATGGAACAAGCATTTCTCTAATTTCGCATACAGGCAGTTCCTGCGTAGACGTTGCAGGACCTGGCGCACCTGCGTCTGATGGGACCGGAGATCAGGAGAAAATATCAAGATATCGTCCAGGTATACGATGACGCAGGTCCCTGAAGATATCGTTGACAAACTCCTGGAAGACTGTGGGAGCATTACACAGGCCGAAGGGCATCACCAGGTATTCAAAGTGGCCATCCTGGGTGTTGAAAGCTGTTTTCCATTCATCTCCCTTACAATTCCTGATGAGGTTGTACGCTCCTGGCAGATCCAGCTTGGAAAAGACCCTAGCTACTTGAAGTCGGTCGAAGGGTTCCGAGATTAGCGGCAAACGGGTACCGATTTTTTCACGGGAATCTTGTTAAGACCCCGGTAGTCGATGCAGGGCGAGTGAACCATCCTCTTCTGGACGAAGAAAAAAAATGGCACCGGCGGGCGAGGAGGACTTATGAATAAAGCCTTTTTGCAAGTTCTCTTGGATGTAGGCTAACATGGCCTGGGTCTCGGGCACAGACAGCGGGTAGACCCTGCCCCAGGGAGGACTGGTCCCAGGCAGAAGGTCAATGGGACAGTCATAGGGGCGATGAGAAGGAAGAGATTCGGCCTGCTTTTCAGAGAAGACATCCGCGTAGTCCTAGTATTCCGAGGGCAGACCCGGCAGAGACCTGGAGAAACGCTGAGGAGAAGCGAGGGGCCACCAGACAGCGACTCCAACAGTTGGGACCCCAGCACAGAATTTCACCAAAATGGCATAGGGGCGTGGCGCTGTAGCCACGGGAGCCCCAACAGGATCGCTGAGGAAGACCGGGGTAGAACGTAGAAGGTGATCTTCTCCTTGTGTAGGGCCCCCACATGGAGGGACACTGGCTTGGTCATGTACCGGATAGCGTCACTAAGAAGCTCCCACTGACGGAGGATATCACCAAAGGCTTATCCAGGCAGATCACTGGGAGACGTTACTGGGACACCAGGGCGGCATGGATGAAGTTTCCCTGGCAGAGCCGGAGTCCAGAAAAGCAGGCACCTGGAATACGAGTCCGGAATCGGTCGAGACCTCTACTTCCATGGATAGGCGTGGAGAGGAAGAGTTGACACCCAGGGATGCCTCTCCAACATGACATAAAAGAGAAAGGGATCGCTGTGTCCTGAATAGGAAGCAGTTATCCAGGGATGATCCGCTAGAGCGCTTGTGGAGAAAGAACGATCCGGTTATATAGTAAATAAATGGATTTATTTATGTGTCCATGACGCGTTTCTCAGGATGACAATCCTGCTTCCTCAGATCTCTAGCCGCTAGAGTGTCCTTAACTCTGCTGGAAAGACCTTTCTTAAAGGTGGCACACAGGGCGGCATCATTCCGACTTTCCGATCCCCAGGTCCAAAACTGAAACCGCATTCACCGACCGAAGAGCACCCTGGGGGAAGATTCAGGAGGGCTCTCCGCAAGGATACCCGCCGGCTTTTTCAAAAACAGGGGGAACTTGGAAGGAAGGCCTGCGGGTCCACATCACCGGGCTCCCTGTCCCAAAGAATTTCCCAAGAAAGGGCCCCTTTCCGACAATGGCGCCCACAACACCACCTTGAACGCCGGGGGAAAATGATCAGCCATTAATCAAGTGCATAAGAGGGGTAATAAATCCCAAGTTTGGGGCCCCCTCAAATTGACGGAAAACGTTTATTTCGAATTTGGGGACCCCTGTTCTTGCGGAGGCGTCGCAACGGGGGGAGAGGGCGGTGCTTTTTGGTTGGCCAGGAGCTGCTGCTGTCTTGTTGCCAATTTGTTGCGAGGCGGGGCCCGATTGCTGTGAGGTCTTTTGTCCCAGGAGCGGCACCTTTTGGCAAGATCCAGGGCCCGGATTTTACTGTAACTTTACTTTTATGGATCCACGGGGACCACCGAAGCGACGGTGTTAGCCACGCCGGGGAGCGGAATCTAAGTATCCCGGTTTTCACCAGAGCCCGCTGCAAAGGGTGGACTTGCGCGGCGGGAGGGTTTAAAAAGTCGCTACCATGAAGTGACTTGCTTGCGGTGGCAGCCCAGGTTTGGCATGGGACAGAATCATAAGGGAGGCCCTATCGGGGGCAGGCGGTGAGGTCAGGACAGGTTGACAAAGATTCGTGAAGGAACAGGCAAAAAAGTCAGACACAGTAACAGAAAAGACTTTTCAAAAAGGGAATGGGACTAAAACCCGGCGGGGAATTTCCCGGGAAAAAATACCTTAAAGGGTCGCGACCGGGGAATAACCAATTGCCGTGCGCTGGCCCTTTTTAATTTAAGAGAGCCGCCCCCGCCCCCAAGGGGCAGGGACGGCCTACCAACCGGTAGGGAAGTCGCGGGGTCAGGAGCCGGTCAGGAAATTTGGGCTGTGCGGGGAGCGATGCCCCGGGGCCATACCGGCTGCGGCGCCACTCGCCCTGAATCCGGGGGGACAGTAAAGA
>JAODAL010026272.1:0-57060 GCA_025379985.1 Phyllomedusa bahiana
AAATGAGTGCAAAAATTTTTATCAGTATGTGGCGGAAAAAAACGACGTGTATTTTACTGATAAAAGCAGAAAAAACTTAATTAATTCGGACATGATTATGAAAGGGAAAAATTTTTTTTGGCGTTAAAAAAAACACTTTTTTTATGACTCATGACAAGAGTTAAGTAGGCCTTGGATATAAATTTGCAAAAAGAAATAAGCAGCCAAAAATTAACTGGTATTTGGATTGTAAAAACGCTGAATACAACAGCAACAACAGGCTTAACCCTTGGATATTCAATGTGCTCCAGAACTTAGCAGATAGCATTAAAATGTATATGCAGCTGAACTGGACGCACGCTGGACTTCAATTCCAGTAACCCACAAAATCAAAATTAGAACGTAAGAGAAGCAGTCTCTGAGAAAAGCTGTGACACCCTCCAAAAATCGCTGTATAAAAGGTCTTTCTTTTGTGTGTGATCTCTAATACTGGAGCTGCAGCAGTTTAACACGGCACGAGAGAGGCATTTATGAACTGCCAGCGTGGGCGTCCGACTTATTATAGTGCGGTGAATCACAGAATCCCGCGGTATTGATTGGCTTCATCTCTGCACATGTCATTTAGGCTACTCCTTTCTTCCTCCAGAGTTCTTTGCCCCATGTAACACCATGTGCTCGCAGCCATTTTATCAATTAAAAACAGCTTCGTTCCGCGAATCCCCCCAAACTTCGACTTCGTTCAGAATCGAAGTTTTCCTGAAATTCTAAACGAATTCCACTTCGTTGGAATCGATTCGCCCATCTCTTTTTATGATGGAGATATGCTTGGCTTGGGAAGGTTATAATGGAGGCATGTTTGGCTGGGGAAGGTTGTGATGGAGTCATGTTTGGCTGGGGAAGGTTGTAATGGAGTCATATTGGGCTGGAGAAGTTGTGATGGAGCTATGTTTGGCTGGAGAAGGTTGTGATAGAGGCATAGTTGGCTGGGGAAGGTTGTGATGGAGGCATGGTTGGCTGGGGAAGGTTGTAATGGAGAAATGGATGGTTGGGGAAGGTTGTAATGGAGGTATGTTTCACTGGGGAGGATTGTAATGGAGGCATGTTTGGCTGGGGAAGGTTGTAATTGAACTTAGTTTGGCTGATGATGGATTTAATGGACCTATGTTTGACTGAAGAAGGTTGTAATGGAGCTATGTTTGGCTGGAGAGGGTCATAATGGACCTACGTTTGGCTGGAGAAGGTCGTAATAGAGCTATGGTTGGCTGGGGAAGATTATAATATTGCTATGTGTATGTTTGGCTGGGAAAAGGTTCTAATGGGATCATGTTTGGCTTGGGAAGGTTGTAATGGATTCGTGTTTGGCTTGGGATGGTTGTTATGAAGTCATAGTTGACTGGGGAAGATTTTAATAGAGCTATGTTTGGCGGGGGCACAGTGTAATAGAGGCATGTTTGACTGGGGAGGATTGTAATGGAACTAAGTTTGGCTGCAGAAGGTTGTGATGGAGCTATGTTTGGCTGGAGACGGTTGCAAAGTGGGCACCATTGGGGGGTACAGTCTGTGAGGGGGGCATCACTACCTAGCATGGGCTGCGAGGGGAGCACTATGCTCCAAATTGTCAGTCCCTTCGTTTGTTCTTGGGTGGGGTTGGCTCAACTCATTGGTGTCAGATCTCTTAGTTACTGTGATGACCGCGCCTGCTTGAGCCTTAGCATAGTCTTAAGTCCGGGGAGCACGGCGGAAAATGTGCTTTTGACCATGATTTTGTATTTGTATATTAGATTTTCTGTGTTCCAGTCTAAACACTGCCTTGTCAGTGATTGCTGGACTTTGACAGCCTCTGCACCACACCATCTGCTCTTCTGCTAGCTATGCCATTGACATGAAATTCTTTGCAAGACGGACCGGAGCAGCGCTTTTGAAACACACAGCGGCGATCTCTCATGTGAATGCCGCTGCGTGTTCGTCATAGCAAGTGTAACGATCCGGAACAAACAACGTATGCCGCGGCGCCGATCGCAGATATCTGGGTGTGGATCCACTGTGATCACCGCAGGCGAGGTGGAATATGGAGAACCACACCAGGAAGCGGAGTCTAAGGGGCCCCCGGTCTTCACCGGAGCCTGCCGCAAAGCAGGACGGACTTCGCTGCGGGAAACCCCCGGGTTGCTACCATTGACGTGGCTACCTGCGGTGACAGCCGAGATGCAGGACAGGATCTCCAGGCACAGAAGTGGTGGTTTGACAGGAACAGCAGGAAACGTGTGCAGCAGGATACAGCAGGAATAAACATATGCAACAGGGGCAATGGCAGGATACACAGCAGGTACTGGACAGGGATCACGGCAGGATACACAGCAGGTACTGGACAGGGATCCCGGCAGGATATAGGAAGGGTGCAGAGACAGCAGACAAGACAGACAGGGTGTTCAGGAGCTCTGGTGGATAGCAGGAACTGGTCCAGCATCACGGGAGTTAAATCCAGAGCAACAGAACTGAGATGCTGGCAGGAGCTCAGATGGCAGCTCAGTATGATGCAGAACACAAACTGCTACAATGGACTGACCCTGAAGCAGAGACAGGAACTTCCTCTTGTAGCCAGAGGTCACAGGTCAAGAGGAAGGTGAACAGGACAGGGAACCAATTAAGGACAGGAAGCTGCCGCGTGCCCGCCCTAATGAGGTGCAGTGCGCGCACAGGACCCAGGAGCAACAGGAAATGCAAGTACACAGCAGAACACAGGCTGACGGGACCCCAGAACAGGAAGCCCCAGCAGAGACATGGCAGGCACGGACACGGTGACTGTCCAAGACAGGGACCGTGGCGTGAACCGTGACAGCACCCCCCCCCCCTCAAAGCCCCCTTCCCCCTCCAAATCACAGAATGGTATCCAACATAGGTCAAGTGCCCGCAACTTCTACGGGGGCAACCCCAAAACCAGGTACGGGCTGTAAGATAGCCAGTATAGGGAACACCTAGATAAGGAGGTGCATGGGAGGAAACAAATGGGCCCAGGCAAGAAAGGGAGGGGACTCAGGGTGGGAAAGCAACAAAACGGGTACAGACGCTCTGGGCTGGACCATGAGCTAGGCAACGGAGGCTCTCTGCGGGACCATGAGCTAGGCAACGGACGCTCTGGGCGGGACCATGAGCTAGGCAACGGACGCTCTGGGCTGGACCATGAGCTAGGCAACGGACGCTCTGGGCGGGACCATGAGCTAGACAATGGACGCTCTGGGCGGGACCATGAGCTAGGCAATGGACGCTCTGGGCGGGACCATGAGCTAGGCAACGGACTCTCTGGGCGGGACCATGAGCTAGGCAACGGACGCTCTGGGCGGGACCATGAGCTAGGCAACGGGACGCTCTGGGGGGACCATGAGCTAGGCAACGATAGGGACTGACCTCTGGGCGGATCATGAGCCAGGGAACAGGGATACTGACACTCTGGGGGACCATGAGCCAGCGACGAAGACTGACACTCTGGGCGTACATGAGCCAGCTGGACAGGGATACTGACACTCTGGGCGAACCCAAATGAGCCAGCGGACAGGGAACTGACACTCTGGGCGTACCATGAGCCATGGACAGGGATACTGACACTCTGGCCGAACCATGAGCCAGCGGACAGGGATACTGACACTCTGGGCGAACCATGAGCCAGTGGACAGGGATACTGACACTCTGGGCGACCCATGCGCCAGTGGACAGGGATACTGACACTCTGGGCGTACCATGAGCCAGCGGACAGGGATACTGACACTCTGGGCGAACCATGAGCCATGGGACAGGGATACTGACACTACTGGGGAACCATGAGCCTGCGGACAGGAGACTGACACTCTGGGCGAACCATGAGCCAGCGGACAGGGATACTGACACTCTGGGCGAACCATGAGCCAGCGGACAGACAGACACTCTGGGCGAACCATGAGCCAGCGGACAGGGATATTGACACTCTGGGCGAACCATGAGCCAGCGGACAGGGATACTGACACTCTGAGCGAACCATGAGCCAGTGGACAGGGATACTGACACTCTGGGCGAACCATGAGCCAGCGGACAGACAGATGGCAACCAGGTCTGGGCGAACATGAGCCAGCGGCGGGATACTGTCACTCCTATTCGAACCATGAGCCAGCGGACAGACAGACACTCTGGGCGAACCATGAGCCAGCGGACAGGGATACTGACACTCTGGGCGAACCATGAGCCAGCGGACAGGGATATTGACACTCTGGGCGAACCATGAGCCAGCGGACAGGGATACTGACACTCTGGGCAAACCATGAGCCAGAGGACAGGGATACTGACACTCTGGGCGAACCATGAGCCAGCGGACAGACATAGACTGGCAAGACAGCAGGTACAGCAGACACGAAGACAGGGTCACCACGGCGGGATCCATGGTCAGTCCATTCTGTATCGGTACGGCGACAACGTATGCAACAGGGGCAATGGCAGGATACACAGCAGGTACTGGACGGGGATCATGGCAGGATACACAGCAGGTACTGGACAGGGATCACAGGGAGGATACAGGAAGAGTGCAGAGACAGCAGACAGGGTAGTCAGGAGCTCTGGTGGATAGCAGGAACTGGACCAGCATCACGGGAGTTAAATCCAGAGCAGCAGAACGGAGATGCTGGCAGGAGCTCAGATGGCATCTCAGTATGATACAGAACACAAACTGCAACAATGGACTGACCCTGAAGCAGAGACAGGAACTTCCTCTTATAGCCAGAGGTCACAGGTCAAGAGGAAGGTGAACAGGACAGGGAACCAATAAAGGACAGGAAGCTTCCGCACGCGCGCCCTAAGGAGGTGCAGTGCGCGCACAGGAACCAGGAGCAACAGGACAGGCAAGTACACAGCAGAACACAGGCTGCCGGGACCCCAGAACAGGGAGCCCTAGCAGAGACATGGTAGGCGACGTAGCTTGAACCATGACAGCAAGCGCCTGGTAAACGTCACATGATAAATTGTATTGTAGATACATCTTGGGGTCCGCTCTGTTGGTCCCCAAGACAGATTTACAAAGCGCTTGTAACACGGAGTGAAAACTCCGTGTTAACAAGTCCATAGGCTGCAGACAGTTGAGACTCGTCTTTCTTATTACCTGTCTGTGTTCTTTGTGGCCTGGGTGACAGAGAGCTGGTCCAATCATAGCCTGACCTGGGACTCTGACATCCATTAAGTAGATCTGCACAGCAACATTGCTGGTGATAGTCTTTGGCTTGAGCTGGTGTGCTGTGTATCCTATTCTGTGTTACCTGGATTTCTGACCTTTTTCCTGCCTTTTGATACTAATTTGCTCTTCTTGCTTTTAACCCTTTTCTGCCAGACTATCCTACTATTGTGTATTGTCTGTCTTGTCTGTCCTTTGTTTGCACATACTCAGGACAGGGACCTCTGTCCAGTTGTAGCCGACCACTTAGAGTTGGGCGGACAAATAAACATGAACAGATTTGGGGGGCCTAGAGCGAGGGCTCACAGTATGTCTTTCCCTGTCTCTTTATCTGCTCCAGGGGTCCCTTATCGTTACTTCTGGACAAGCATTATCTTGCATGACAGAAGCATTTCCTCACCCCTCATGCACTAGATTGATTACTTACATTGAAGAATCTATTAAAAAAGACAAAAAAAAACAATGGTTTGAAAGTCAGATTATATTTCATGTGAAAAAATCAATGAGTGTGTTATTTTTTTTCTTATTTTTTATATATATTTTTATGCTTTTTTCTTTTAATTCCCCCTAATTCATTTAGTCTTAATCACCCCAAAAAAAAAAAAAACAACAACAAAAAAAACTTTAGTTCTGTGCCATGCGCACACAGGTTGTCGCGAACCGGCAGCCCGTGACGCAACACTTCCGGAGCTCTCTGTTCTTTGCGAGAAGCCACAGCGGACCCGCAACATAAGAAACATGCTGGAAAGTGCCATAAAAGGACACACGTGTCCAAGAGGATCCGATAGGGATTTCGGGAGAGATTCCTTCCCTGCAAAAGAGAGAACATTCTTCTTAGATTAATAATGTTGGAGTAATGACTATATCGGTCAGGCGTTACCTATGGTGTAATCTTATGTTGGGCCCAGGAATTACTTAATTGCTTCCCCTTGTCCAGGCTACTTGTGGCGTTCACTGCATATCGGTCTATAGTAGTGATGAGCGATTGTGTCAACAATCGTTATCGGGTCGATAGTCGATATCGGCAATTATCATGTCGATTATCGCCGATGACCATTAAAGTCTATGGGAGAGGAACATCAGGTTCATTTTACACCCAAACAGGTGAGGAGAAGCTGGAATTACCATCCACAACAGTGAACTGGATACGTGCTACATCTTAGGCAAGACAATTAGGTTATAAAAGTCACAGAAAAAAATTCACCGGCTAAAATAATTCATTACGTTCAATGGCTAACAGAAAACATGAGGACGGCGTAGCCACAGCAGGTACAGCGGTAGCAGCTGCAAAGGGGCCCCTTTCACACAAAACAAGACACCGGTATTGGAAATGGCACATGGGAACTGCCAGGAGACCCCTATCACTTTTTGTACCAGGCACCAACAACTTGTCATATATGTGGTGGCAGCAAGAACATCCCAATGGGGAACGCAGAGGTTCAGCTGGCAGGGCCATAGTTAGAGTGGGTGCTGTGAGAGCCAGGGCCATCTATTAACCATTTCATGGCCACATGCAGCTAAATCAAATGGGGCGCCCACCCATTACTACTTCCTATTTTTAACATATCACAGGGCACCTTTTTTGATTCCGGCCCCTGGCATCCATTTTAAAGTAGCCTGACCCCAAGACCAGCCAAAAATGCCCTTATGGACCCTCAGAATAAAAATTCCCAAAAAGAAATTGACTATTTTAAAAAAATATTTTTCCAATTCTGCTACGGCTACTTCCCATTCTACTGCTGGAATATTGCTGACGTTGTTCCACGTGACATTAGAACGTGAAGCAGATGCATCAGATGTCCCCAGTTGGTCAGTGAGGCCTGTGTCAAATTCCTGCATTCTACTGTCAAATTGGTTGAAGGAAATTGCTGACTTTTGATTTGGAATGGAGATCAAGGAGAGTGGAGACCCAGTAACCGCTCTTCATTTTGATGGCCTTGAAGCGTGGCAAACAAGCTTTTTGTCAATAAGAACTTTACTATTGGTTTATTTTACAGCGGCATGCCCCAAAACCAGCAACGATACCCTTGATAGAACCTCAGAATAAAAAGTGCCTGAAGAAAGTAGTCTTTGAACCTCCATTTTAGTTGAACTGGACATTGACTATCCCTGTCCTGGACCACAGTATGACCATCAAACTTGTCTGACCCACAGATTAAAAAGTGCTGGGAAAAGGAGTCTTTGAACCACCATTTTAGTTTCACTGGACATAGACTATCCCTGTCCTGGATCGCAGCATGACCCCAAAACCCGCATGACCCACAGATTAAAAAGTGCCAGAAGGCAGTATTATTTGAAGCAGAATTTTAGTTGAACTGGACATTGACTATCCCTGTCCTGGACCGCAGCATGACCCCAAACCAGCATGACCCACAGATTACCAAGTGCCGGAAGAAAGTATTATTTGAAGCAGTATTTTAGTTGAACTGGACATCGACTATCCATGTCCTGTACCGCAGCATGACCCAAAAACCCGCACAGGTGCCCTTATGGACCCTCACCGGAAAAATTTGCAATAAGAAAAAACCTCTTTTAAAAAAAACTAGTTTTCCAATGCTGCTGCTGCTACAGCTACTTGCCATTCTACTGCTGACATATTGGTGATGTTGTTCCACTGTGAGATTAGAACGTGAAGCAAACGAAACAGTAGGTTAACAAAGCCTGTCAGAAAATCCTGCATTCTACTGTCAAGTGGGTTGAAGGAAATTACTGATCAAGGAGGGTGAGGCTGTGAACGTGGATCACGGAGGTTCAGGTGGCAGGGCCGGACATAGAGTGGGTGCGGTGAGAGCCAGGGCTGGCGTCCGTCATCTTTAAAAAGTGGGTTCAGCTAGCAGGGCAGGACTTTAAGTGGGTGCGGTGAGAGTCAGGGTTGGCGTCAGTCATCTATTAACATGCATGTTCAGCTAGCAGGGCCAGACTTACAGTGGGTGCGGTGAGAGCCAAGGCTGGCATCCGTCATCTATTAACATGCAGGTTCAGCTAACAGGGCCGGACTTACAGTGGGCGCGGTGAGAGCCAGGGCTGGCATCCGTCATCTATTAACACGCAGGTTCAGCTAGCAGGGCCGGAGTTACAGTGGGTGTGGTGAGAGCCAGGGCTTCCGTCAGTCATCTATTAAAGGGGTTTGACATCACCAGGCCTTTCCCCTCTCTAGTCAAAGAAAGGTCTGTTTATGTATATAATTGTAAGTAGCTATACTATAGCTCAGGGGAAACATTTTTGCTTTACAGCACAAGGGTCCTTGGTACAAATCCCTTAACCTGTGGATTTTATTTCCTCTTTATCAATGCACATATCTCATCGAGGTTTCTTTTTTTTTATTATTTGCACTGTTTGACTTATTACTAACTAGTCCAAAGGACAGGAGTAGAATGATAGCACCTGGGGTTTGAACACTCAGTAGCTGCCTGAGAGGAGAGGTGATGTCTGAGCATGTGCGACCAGGACTGAGAAGCTCTCAGCCCTGGTCGTATCCCCTGGAGATGAGCTGTAAACAATGGATTACTAAAGGAGCAGCTAAAACATAAACGGTGCAGAATTTTTAATAATGATGAATGGTGAAAATGTTTATTATTTAATTTTCAAACTTCCCACGTCAATTTTACTTCATGGCAATACTCCTTTAACACGGCAAAAATGCCCTTATGACGCAGCAACGAAAACAGTCAGGCCGAAGCAGAGTGAGGAAGCGGAAGTGAGCTAAGACCTTGAGCCCTACTCAGTACACAGTCAAGACCTGGGTAGCGCTAGAGAAATTTCGGCCTCTACGAGAGCGCTTGCCCCTCCTATGAGGGTGGACCAATTGAGCTTCACTTGGAAATGTTGGTGGTTGACGCTCCTGTTACACCCAGGTGCCCTTTTTCTTGGCTTTCTTTTTCTCGTTTTACTCAACGTGCTGGAGGAAATTATCTCTGTTCTTGGGGTGGCGAATGTGCCCATACTCCATGTCCTCTGAATAACCTACATCTGTTCAAGTCTTTATCAGTGTTACGTACCTCCCTTGTTACAATTAGAGGAATTTTTTTTATCAGCTATTTTGTAAATGCAAGTTTTTTAGTAGCTTAATTCTAGAAAACACATTTTTAAAATAGGATGGAATCCCACCACGTCTTTGTTTCTCATTTTTTCAGTTGTATTAAAGGGGTTGTCTCACTACAGGGATTGCTTTATATGTTATAGATCTTGCAAAAACAAGTCATTTTTGCAATATGTTTTCCTTTAAACAGTGTCCTACCTAATTACTGTTTTGCCCAGAAAAAAACATTCAAAACAAAAATTCAAAACATGACCCTTCGGCCACTGTTGACAATTTTGAAGAACAAATGCCAGTTAGAAACCTCATTTCTGTACCAAAGGACCTGGATTATAACTGTATTTCAAAGCACCATGCCCCCCCAAAACTATAAAAATGACCTGTCAGCCACTGTTAAAAATTGTGAGGAAGAAATGTGACTTAGAAACCACATTTCTGTAGCAAAGGACCTGGATTATAACTGTATTTCACAGCACCCTGCCCACAAAAATTATAAAAATTACCTGTCAGCCACTGTTAAAAATTGTGAGGAAGAAATTCCACCTAGAAACCACATTTCTGTACCAAAGGACCTGTAGTATAGCTGTAGTTCACAGCACCATGCCCCCCAAAATTATAAAAATTACCTGTCAGCCACTGTTAAAAATTGTGAAGAAGAAATGCTACCTAGAAACCACATTTCTGTACCAAAGGACCTTGATTATACCTGTTTTTATAGCACCATGCCCCCAAAAATTATAAAAATGACCTCTCAGCCACTGTTAAAAATTGTTAGGAAGAAATGCCACTTAGAAACCACATTTCTGTACCAAAGGACCTGGCTTATAGTTGATTTTCACAGCACTGTGACCCCAAAACCAGTAATACGTAATTAATTAGTACGTAATGTAATGCAACATTCAGGCTTTTAGCTTTGGGATGGTTTGGGTTAAAGTGTTTCTTCTGCTCCCAAACCTGGAAGACAGAAGGCTAGCTGCTAGACTGGCCGCTGTACGGCGTGCAGGTCGTCAAACTGGCAGAAGGAGAAGGGGTAGGATGGGTCTCTGGGGTGCTGGTGGTACTCGGGTGACGGTGGAGGCTGAAGCGGAGGCTGATCCCTGATCATGACTCTGAGAGACATGGGCAGCTGAGGAACGCTTGGTGGTGGCGGAGGAGGAGGAGGCGGAGACAGAGGGTGTGACAATGGTTGGAAGCCCGGCATCGGTGTGGCCTTTTTTGGCCAAGTGTTGCCTCCATTTCAACTCATGCAGTCGCTGCATGTTACTAGACATGTTGGTGATGGTTAAACACCTAAGATTCTTGCCTCTACTTATGCGTTTACGCAAAGGCGGCATATGACATCGCTTGGTGAATTAGAGGCTTCCTCAAGAAAGGCCCAGGCTTGAAAGGTCCTGGACATTTTCGACGGTGATAAGCGAGGAGCGGGGTTTCCGCTGACCGTGGCTGGCGGAATCATATCAGCAGATTTCTGCGACCGCCCTCTCCCTTTTTGAGGCCGGACCCGTACTGACACTACCCCATCATCTTCCTCCTCGTCCAGTGATAAAGCGCTCGCAAGCAAATTCTGCTGAAAAGACCACGTTGGATCCGCAATGTCGTCATCATCATCATCAACAACACAGGTGACTTCCTCATCCTGACATTCTACATCCTGGAGCTGCGGGCTACAAGTCACAGGCACTGCAAGGCATTGCTGAGCGCTCGGGATTTGTGGCGACTGACCGCCTTCCTTCTCCTCCTCTGATGGCATCAGCGATTGGGCGTCAGAGCAGACAAAATCATCCTCTTTGGCCTCTTGATCTTTTGAAATGCCTTCTGTCCCCAACTGCGTTTTGTCATCAAAGAGCTCTTCAGAACATGGATTATCCACAGTAGTGGGTACACGAGTTGACATTTGGGCTGCCTTCACTTCAGGTTGGACGGATGCTGACGATGCTGATGACGACATTTGTGGCCGTGACTGGGAGGACGAGGAGGTAAGACTGCTGGATGCAGGTTGCATTAACCACTGAAGAACAGATTGGCGACGCTCTTCATTACTGAGATTCACAGGGCACAGAGCCAGCAATGACAGGCCTGACGGTCCTGCAACTGACGATGTGCTGGCTTGCGGATTGTCGCCAGCAGTAGAAGGAGTACCTTCTCCCGTACCTCTACCTCCATTTCCTACACCCCTCTTTGCTCGCTTACCACCTGTAGTTCGCTCCATGTTCAGAAAGATAAAAATGTAAAAGGTATGGAAGAGTTTTTCACAGTCTGTTATAGAGAAACTGTACTGCAAAGATGGAAAATCACAGGTATTCTTAATTCCCTCTATTTTCCAACAGCCAACTAGGATTAGAAACTGAATTGTTTCTATCGAATATCTGTGAAATGCGGTCTGGTGGTAGAACCGTAACACCAAATCAACAGTGTTCTTCCTTCAGTCCCTGAGATTTACAACTGCCCAGTAGGACTAGGAATTGATAGTTTTCAACAAACTATCGTACAAATGCACGATTAGCGAAAAACTGAGACGCACAGAGTGCAATATACAACTCTTGAACAGTTATATGGATGAGATAAGGTGGTTTTACAATGCTGACATCAGGCACCAGTTACAATAAAGTATCTGTAACCCAATTTGCGTATAAGGGGGCTATTTGTGACAAACTGGGACGCACAGACACCAATAGAACTGCAAAAACAAAAGGGACAATTTCACCTCAGTTGGGAGGTCTGCTGGCCACAAAGTGTTAAAAAAAACATTGCTATTTCAATTCGAGTTTACAGGACGGGCTGGGCAACATCCCCCCTCCTTTCCGACCCCACCCCCCTCCGCTGCACACAGCACTAATTTTTTTTACATGTCTCTCTCTAACTAAATAAGAACTAAAATTCTCTAATGTAGCTATATCCTAAGCTTCACAGCTACAAGCATGGTTTTCTGTATAAAAAAAAGTCTGCCTCAGAGCTGTGACAACAGCTATTGGGACAGGCAGCGAGATGTGTTGCTCTGTAGTGAGATAGTTGAGGAATGAGACTGATCAGGAAATGCAGTTGTATACATAAAACGAGCTCATGTGATATTTGCAGCCAATGAGATCCATACACCGCCCACAGCTGACGTTGTATACCTCCCCACACCTCTCTATGCTCTGAGCTGATTGGATGGCCGCCAAAATAAAAGGAAACGCCGAAAATGGTGCGATAATAAACATGATAACGATTATCTTTAAGATTTTCACGGAAACTAACGCGTCATCAGAAAATTCCGATAAATTTAAAAATCGTGCCGATTTCAACTTTTGTCGATAGTATCGCTCATCCCTAGTCTATAGTGCTCCAATATACTAGCTGTATACATCCATGTGCAGTGAGCTCCCCCTAGTGGTGGCTGCAGAATGTCAGAATTACATCATTTATCTAGACTTAAAATCGGACCTTCACAGAACTTTGGCCACAGAAGAATGGACAAAGCTCTAACTGGGGAGTGGGACACATTCTGGGTTTTCTATGCTGCTCTATCATTTCTGTGTATACAGCACCAACAAATGCATATCTATGACGCGCAGCAATTGTACAAGTTAAGAATCAATCAGTAATTGCTGTGCCATCACCACCAGGCTCCTACATTTATACTGACTTTCTATGTAATGTTTTCAATGGTTGTTTGCCAGTAATTTAGCATTTGGGCAATCTCCCCTGTATGGTATTTAGGCGTTCCTGCATATTGGTGTGAACTGGTACTTATCCAATGTGCAGGTTTTTTTTAAACACTTGCCCCCCTAGTGGATGGTTGTGTGAGCGACTCCTATTTCATCTCTCCCAGGTAGCACTGGGGCTTATATTGCTTCCTACTGGGGCTAGTTCATTGTCCAGCCATTGAGTTGTAAGTATGGCCTTGTCTGTGTTTTTAATGTTTTAAAAAGCTTTTACCTCCTATACAGTTCACCCTGGGAGTTCACCCATAGACAGAACCTCTGGGACCTCCCCCTGACCGACTGCCATCGACTGCTGCCACTGGTCCCTGCAGGCACTGGGCGCACATTGACGGAATAATATCATTGGCACTTTTTACACCCCACAGCCATAAGGACCACAGCTGTAGACTTCGACTCCCTTTAATTCGGTGTAGGTAAAGGATGAGATTTGGAAAGGGTTTTGACCCTGGTTCAGGCACCAAATTTGTCCAAACTATTGGCTCCAGACAAAAACTTACACCACCCGGGTCTATTTTTTCAGAAGCCCAGAGAAACAAATAAGTTTTAGATTTAAAAGCAACAAAAAATGAAACAAAAAAAAAAGATAAGTAAACAAGAAATAGTAGATAGATGATAAAAGATATAAAGGGTAGATGGGTAGATAGATAGGATAGTAATAGTAGATAGATAGATAAGATAGATAGATAGATAAAAAGATAGATAAAAGATAGAATAGATAGGATAGATATGAATAGATAGATAATAGAAAAATAATAATAAAAATAGTAGATAGAAAAAAAAAAAAATCTAGGCGGGACATAAAGAAGTGCATAGAAAGGGGGGGAAATGGGGTTTTTGGCCTTAAAATAAAATTTTTTTGGGATTTTTCATTATAATACTTTAAAACCTAATGGTCAAATTTGATTTCAGAATTGCCGGAATTAGGAGATTCTTTACTTTTTTATTTTTTTTATGTTTTCCATTTTTTTTTTTTCTTTGAAATTTGGATAATAAAAATTAATTATTATTTAATTTTGTTTTTTTTCTTTTTTTCAGATTGAAGCACATGGATTGAAATTATGTGTAAGGGGATTCCTTATCCTGGATTGCCGCACATTTAAGAATATTCTTGTGTATTGCATAATTTATGTTTTTTATTTTTAGCCAAAATAAAGGACATTAGAGTTTAGAGTTTAATTTATTTTTTGCTTTATTTTTAATTACCAGCGCATTTACTTACTTAATGATTTTGTGCTGCCCGTTGGCTTTGCACCCTCCGTATATTCTGTGAAGGTGGGATATTACCTTATGTGTCTGTTTGTCCACTTTGTGAATAGCAGAATACTCAGGTACTTGGATGTGGGGGTAGTCATACTCTGGCGGGTTGAATATCTCCTTTCCCTACCACCGACATTTGTTCAGTATTGTGGCATAGTTCCCCTTTTACTGGGGGTACTAAATCACTATTACTGGATAATAGAGTGGAGGTTTATATCTCTGTAATTTTGCGCTTTAACATTTATAGTACTGCGGCAATACTTATCTGGAGTTTGACGCATGCGCAATGTGTAGGTTTTAGCCGGCCTGGACATTTTGTTTGCTGGCAGCTACACAGCGCCTGCGCGCTAGTTTCACGCATGCGCAGTCAGTGCTTTGGTTTCTGAATTTTTGTTTTGGGCTTTTTTAACTGTCTGTTGTCACTGACATGCACAGTGTAGCGCAGTGGACGGGGACTATCTGTATTATGTGTGGCGTCTAGGGTGAGTGATTCCCCTCTTGGATTTGTAATATTTATTTAGTTTTTATTTATTTTATTTTTTTTTGTTCACTAATTACATCTATAATTATGCATTTATTCACTTTTAAATGTTTAGCAACTTTTGTATCACATTTTACATATATTAATGGTACATGTTTATTTTTTTGATTCACTTTTATGTTTTATATGGAATTTTTTATATATTTTGTACTTCATATGTATATTGTCAATTAAGTGTGTTAATCACTTTTATGGGTATTTATACCCCCTATATGTGTGTATCACTTTGCTTGAGAAAGGTCCAGGGGTACTGAAAGTTGCATCGCATGGTGAATGCATTTTATCACTTTTTTTGAAGATATTTTCGGAGTTCGTGG
The DNA here is from genome assembly GCA_025379985.1 of Phyllomedusa bahiana. Lineage (NCBI taxonomy): Eukaryota > Metazoa > Chordata > Amphibia > Anura > Hylidae > Phyllomedusa > Phyllomedusa bahiana. The sequence goes on from JAODAL010026272.1 coordinate 15,023, forward strand.
ATTCTTCTTTATTTAGATAGATAAAAATAGAAATAGATAGATAGATATGAGATAGATATGAGATAGATGATAGTAAATATGAATAGATAGATGATAGTAAAAGTAAAGATAATAGATAGATGTAGATAGATAGATAAATTGGTTAGATAAAGAAAAAAGATAGATAAAAGGGTAGATATGAGATAAAGATAGATAGAAAAGATAGTAGATATGAAATAGATAGATAATGATATGGAAAAGATAGTAATAAATAGAATAGATAGATAGAAAATATGAGATAGATAGATAAATTTGATAGAAGATAATAAATTGGGTTAATAGATTGATGATATGAGAAAATAGATAAATAGAGATAGATAGATAGAAGATGATAGATAGATAGATAATAGATAAATATGGGTTTAGAAAGATAGATATGAGATAGATGATAGATATGAGATAGATAGATAATAATAGATAAATAGGGTTAGAAAGATGATTAGATAGATAGATAGATAATAGGAAAAAGTAGTAGATAGATGGAACTCTTTTGTATGTGTACACCAACTGCTCACAATTACAGGGGTTGTCCGGGATCATGATCTGCTGAGGTATGATTAAGAATTAGTCCGGGAATAACAAAATCACGTTGGTCTACTGGGGTGTGATTAAAAAGAGAAAAAAGAAGTATACTCCCCGCCATGACACTCCCATTCCGTCCCAGTGGCTGACCTGTACATCTCGGCTGCACAGTGACCGTTCACCTAGGACACGTGAGCGATGTACAGGTCACCAGTGCAGGACGGGATGTACAGGTACTCTTTTTCTCTTTTTAATCACACCCCATTAGACCAACGTGCTTTTGTTAGTCCCGGAAAACCCATTCGAGTTTATAAAATACCGATTAAGGGAAGTCTAAGCTTTAGACAAACTCATTGTGTTAGAAAGTTTCCCCATACAGCAAGTGTACAGTTTACACACAGCGTCCCCACAGGCTAACTGAAGCATTACACAAGTCTCAATTAAATCAATGTGCACTGCCAGGTCCTAGAGAGACGTCCTCTTTGTAGCTGTGCCCCTCCCTGGGTTCTAGGTGGAGACCCTGAGAGCTACTAACTCCAAATTCCCTAATAGGGTATTTTATTTCATTTTTTTTGTGTGTGTGTTTCACAAGAAATTCACTTTATATCTTTTCTCACCTTGGTGATGGTTTCCTACAAGACCACAGTTACCAACCTACCATGGAGATGGGTAATGCGGGCTCCAGGGCACAGGAAAGTTACTATTCTGATGCTACCAGAGCCCCAGATGAAGCCCAATATCGACTGCTTCAAAAATATATATAGATAAATAGATGTGGAGCAGTTTGAGCTTTGGCTGTCCCTGTGCTACCTGTGTTGTCGGGGGTGCAACTATAGCCATAGAGACTGCTCAGTGGCCCAGAGGTTGAGAGCCCCACTCAGATACAAGAACATTGTTATTTTTTGTAGGGAGTAAGTAGTTGGTGGCTTTCTGCTCTCCTACTCTACTATGTGGGTTAGACATACTCACAGTACTGCAGATAAGTACTCCAAGATATACAGGCAGATAAGGAGCCTCTTTAAAGTAGTTTTAGAGTAGGGTTTCTGTTGTTGGGCAGTGATATTTTATACCATTTTGCATGTGTCTATAGTAGTTTTTACTGCAAAAGTACAAAATAGGTAGGTGGATCCAGCACTCCCAGAAAGTAGATGGGAGGAAAAAAGTTAAAATGCAAACATTTATTGATTGAAAATTAAAATATTGCGCTAAACAAGTGTATAGTCCCACTCAGAGGAGCCTACGCGTTTCGAACAATGTGTCCTTAGTTATGGTTTTTGCTGGTACATATGAATTTTATTAATGATATCCTTTACATTCTTAGTAGAATTGGTCAAAATGGTGCGGCCGCAGGAAACCACAAGGCATGGGAGGTGTCCACTTACCTGTAACATGCACCCAATTGCTATCTTGCATTTTATAGATATTGTTATCCCTGTTGACTCCCCAGACCCCGGCCGGACCGACCGACACATGGATCAGGGCTCCGGGCACTTGACTCCAGGAATTACCCACCAAGCGGTAGATGTCGTCATCATCATTCACACCATAAACCTGACCGGAGCCGGCATCTATCTGCTTCAGCTTCCCAGGTACCGTAGTGCACAACAGCTCTGGGGGGAAAAGCAATGGAAGTGACCGACATGAAGAACATAACAGTAAAACTAAACCTAAGGTAAAACCTGCAAGAAATAGAAAAGCATAAAGAGCCCTTCCATGGTGCAGCCTTCTTATGGGAGTGCACAAGCATTGCCTATGGTCAGAGGTTACCTGCAGCCGCTCCTGTGCACAGCAGCAATAGTCCGAGGATCTGCACCCTGATCATGATGACTCCTTGATGTGACGGGCGACAGGTTCTGCCCCATTTATAACCTGCCTGAGCTCCTCCTCATATAAGGCTTAATAGCAGGGACTAGGAAGGATGTTCTGCTCCACTTATGTAATTTGTTATACAGGATTCTACTTGCTTTTTGTCCTGTAGCGCATAGACTAATTGCATAAAATAAAAATTACAATCGTTCTTGCCTTAGTTGGAAGCTGTCACATTGCACCTGCTATCTGATTTGCCGGCAGCATGTTCCAGAGTAGGAGAAGCTGAGCAAAGTGATATAGTTTCATAGGAAAAGATTCAGTAGAATCCTTTCTTAAAGGGGATGTTTCACCACACTGTTTCACAGCCTTAGATTCACGCAACCTGTCTCCTCCTGTTCAGGCTTTGGAAGGTTCTATAGCAGCGATGAGCATATCAGCTCTGTATTCAAAGGTCTGCTAATTGCTCTGACATGAGAGCAGGAGATGTTTATCTAAAGTGCAGAGAGCTAAGTAAAGTTTCCTTTGTTAGAGATACCACACTCTGTTCTCAAGCTGCTGGCGTCCTGTGTACCGACCTGTGCGGACATAACTCTCCACTATCTGATAAGACAGAGATCAGAGGAGAGAAGGTCGGTAACCAGAGAATCCTTTGAGCAGATAAAATTATAATGACCTCCTCAACCAGGAAAAATAAACAATTTATTTTGAAAAAGTCTTCATTTACTGTGTTCTACATGTTGAAAGCTAATCTTTAAAGTGAGGCAACCCCTTTAAGGAGTCCAGTGGGTGGTGTTATCAGTTATTGACCGTTTCCTATGTATCAGTGTGAAAACAGAGATGACTGTCAATCACTGATAAGACTGCCTGTTGGACTCCGCAACCTAGAAGCAAGAATAATATATATATAATATAATATATATATATTATATATATATAATAAATATATATATATATATAAATATATATATATATATATATAGATACGTGTGTGTGTGTATATATATATATATATATATATATATATACAGAATACATACATACGTGTTTGTATTTGTATATATATACATATATATATATATATACAGAATACATAGTAAAGTACAAATTCTACCGAATATTTCCCTACAGAGCAATATATCCATCTGCTCAGCTCCTCCTGCTCTGTAACATGGGGCCCGCAGATCAGATAGCAGGTTTAATATGACATGTTCCCTGAAATGGGGTGTTCTTATTTCATTAATTAGCTTAAAACACGTAGGCAAGGGTAAATAAAGACTATTACAAAATACATTGCTGTTCTGATTTTGCTTCCTTTCAGGGTTAGAGCAGTTCTTATTTCCCTGCTTACAGAAGGTTTCCTAGGTTATCGACCACCTCTCTCTGCCCTAACAGTGACCAGACTGGTGATGTCACTCCCTGCTGTGTCTTATTCTCAGCACAAGAGCTTGTTTATCTTTCTTACTGGCAAACTTTAACCCTTTAGAGCTCTGTAGCCTTCATAGTGTTAAGGATGACATTAAAAATGCATCCATATGTCCAGACCTAAGGAGTTAATTCTCTGGTAACTTTCCCCTCATAAGTTTAAGATGACTTGTACCCTAGAAATCTGTTTAATCACAGATTGCTAGTGAACTTTGGTGTGACAAATAAAACAATAAAAACTAATACATGATACCTCAATGAACAACTAATCAGTAAAGTAATAAAATGCTACCTTCAATAAAACCCTAATAACTGTTAATTTCGATAAAAGAATAAGAACATGTTGACCTCTACTAATTCCTAATAAGGCCATGTTTCCGGACTAACTTTGTACCTAAATCAAGTGATGTGTTCTTAAATCTGATGTCATGCTTATGTAAATCAAAGGAACACCCTCTATGAATGGGGTATAAATACAGGATGCTTTAACTAATAAATTATGCATTTGGTCTCAGAGAATTCTGTCTTCTGCGTCATTTGCATCACGACCCGGGTCACCAAACCAAATCTGGCAACCATCCAATATACCTGAAGGTCCCTTTGGAAGACCAAACTTAACAATAGGAAACATGCTGTAAAGTGACGTAAAAAAAACACATGAATCCAAGAGGTCCCGATAGGGTTTTCAGGAGAGATCCCTTCCCTGAAAAGAGAGCACAGGTTTCTTAGATTTATTATGTTGGGGTAATGATTATTTTGGTCATGTGTTACCTATGGCGTAATCTTATGTTGTGTCCTGGACTGAATTGCTTCCCCTTGTCCAGTCAAAATGTCATAGCTACTAGTGGAGTTCACTGCATATAGGTCTCTAGTGTTCCCATATGCTAGCTGTATACATCCATGTGCAGTGAGCTCCCCCTAGTGGTGGCTACAGATGGTAAGAATTACATCATTTATCTGGACTGAAAATTGGAGCTTCACATGACTTTGGCCCCAGAAGAATGGACAAAGCTCTCACCGGGGAGTGGGACACATTCTGGGTTTTCTATGCTGCTCTATCATTTCTGTGTATACAGCACCAACAAATACATATCTATGACGCGCAGCAATTGTACAAGTTAAGAATCAATCAGTAATTGCTGTGCCATCACCACCATGCTCCTACATTTATACTGTCTTTCTATGTAATGTTTTTAAATGGTTGTTTGCTAGTATTTTAGCATGTACAGTATGTGATCTTCCCTGTATGGTATTCTGCCTTTTCTGCATACTAGTGTGAACTGGTACTTATCCAATGTGCAGTTTATTACTAGACAGTTGCCCCCCTAGTGGATGGTTTTGTGAGCGACAACTACTTAATCTCTCCCATGTAGCACTGGGGCTTATATTGCCTCCTGCTGGGGATAGTTCATTGTCCAGCCATTGAGCTGTAAGTATGGCCTTGTCTGTGTTCTTAATGTTTTTAAAAGATTTTACCTTCTATACAGTTCTCCCTGGGAGTTTATGCCATAGACAGAACCATCGGTGCCGACTTCCACCATGACCAGACTGCCTTCTACCAGTTGCCACTGGGATCCCTTGCAGAGACTGGGACGCACATAATAGCGGTGATATGTATCATTGGCACTATTTACACCCCAGCAGCCATAAGGACCACAGCTGTAGTACTTCAGACTCCCTTCTATTTCAGTGTAGGACAGGGATGCAGATCTGGAAAGAGTTTGATCCTGGTTCAGGCACCAAATTTGATCCAAACTGTTGGCTCCAGACACAAACTTATCACCACCAGCGTCTATTTGTTTCAGAAGACCTAGAGCAACAAAATAAGTGTTAGATTATATAAGCAGACAAAAAATGAAACATAGAAAAATAGATAGATCGATAGATAGATAGATAGATATGGGATAGATACATATGAGATAGATAGATACATAGATATGGGATAGATACATAGATATGGGATAGATACATAGATAGATATGAGATAGATAGGATAGATAGATAGATAGATAGATAGATAGATAGATAGATAGATATGAGATAGATAGGCGATAGATATATAGATGGATAGATAGATAGATATATAGATAGATAGATATGAGATAGATAGTTAGATATATAGATAAATAGATATTAGGTAAGATGGATAGATAGATAGATGGATAGAATATAGATAGATAGATAGATAGATAGATAGATAGAGAACAGTGTTGTCAGGGGTGCAAATATAGCCATAGAGACTGCATAGGGGCCCAGAGATTGAGAGCCCCACTCAGATACAAGAACATTGCTCCTTTTTTGTAGGAAATAAGTAGTTGGGGGGGAGGGGTGTTTCTGTTCTTCAGCACTACTATGTGGCTTCTCTGATATATGGTGGTATTATTTATAACCTTACCATTGCTATGCTGCTGTTTTAGTTAATTTTCATCTCATTTTGTTACGGGGTCCTATGAATTCTAGTTCTGCCAGTGACCACCTTATTCCTTCCATGTCATGGGCAGCGCCTTGATGATCCAGGCAAACAGCTCCCGTGTTGTCAATGAACCAAACTGAGTCTGACATGGGGGAAAGTAGCTTAGCTTTGGTTACTGCAGTCGCCCTGTACTAACATTCTTTGAGTAGAGCGGGTCCAAATTGTGCGGCCGCAGGAAACCACAAGGCATGGGAGGTGTCCACTTACCTGTAACTTGCATCCAGTTGCTATCTTGCATCTTATAGATATTGTTATCCCTGTTGACTCCCCAGACACCGGCCGGACCGACCGACACATGGATCAGGGCTCCGGGCACTTGACTCCAGGCATTACCCACCAAGCGGTAGATGTCGTCATCATCATTCACACCATAAACCTGACCGGCTCCGGCATCTATCTGCTTCAGCCTCCCAGGTACCGTAGTGCAGAACAGCTCTGGGGAGAAAAGCAATGGAAGTGACCGACATGAAGAACATAACAGTAAAACTAAACCTAAGGTAAAACCTACAAGAAATAGAAAAGCATAAAGAGCCGTTCCATGGTGCAGCCTTCTTATCGGAGTGCACAAGCATTGACTATGTTCAGAGGCAGGGCCATCTTTTCCATTGGGCACACTAGGCAGTTGCCCAGGGGCCCCAAGTGGGGAATGTTTGTCGCAGGAACACAAGAAACATACCCTGGATCCCTGGGTTGGTTTTGCTTACTTAACTGTTTGTGTGTTTTTAGGATCTTCAAACAGTTAAAAACCATTGTGGAGAAGGGAGCCAAAGGCTCCCTGCCCTGCCAAATAGTCTTGTAGGCTGCCGGTGTCAAGACATAAGTGGCGTGATGATAGGGGTGTACTTGGGTGGGGGGAGGGATTCAAAGTATGGCTAAGTGTGATGTCATGTATTTGGCAGGCCCACTGCAGTGCTATGCCCAGGGGCCCATAATGCTGTTATGACGCCTCTGGTCAGAGGTTACCTGCAGCCGCTCCTGTGCACAGCAGCAATAGTCCCAGGATCTGCATCCTGATCATGATGGCTCCTTGATGTGACAGGTTCTGTCCCATTTATAACCTGCCTGAGCTCCTCCTCATGTGATATGAGGCTTAATAGCAGGGATTAGGAATGATGTTCTGCTCCACTTATGTAATTTGTTATTCAGGATTCCCCTTGCTTCTTGTGCCAGACCAGATGATGAAGACAAGGCGGATCTGTTCCCATAAAATACAATTCAATCTTTATTAAAATTTGACAAACATAGTAAAATACGACACCTACAACAGATACGGGGCACAAATAGGGAGACAAAAAGTCATAAATCCGCCAAAACCCGAGGAATAGCACAAGCTATAAATGTACCGTATTATAAATTCACCTTTCCTTTCCATTACCCATCCTTCGTTTGTGTCTCTCCCCTGTTTTTTACATCCAGCTTAATGCTTCTTTTGGTGCGCATGCGACGTTCTTGCATTTCTTGCAGCGGCGCTCCGATATCCCGCTTTGTCTTGCCCGCCTGCTGGAAGTGGGGTAGCGTTTTCTGGGGGAGAGGGGTTTCTTCTGCTCATGTGCGGCACCGCTATTTAGTTCGGTAATGTCTAGTAACATTGTAGCTGGTCTATTTATATTCTGATCTTTACATGTATGATTATAAATTGTGCAATCTATGGCCTCTTATGTTTTTTTGATGCCTTGAGATGTTTATACTTTTTATTTATGCCACTGAATCATATGACTTATTTGCATATCATGTGACCCGCTAGAGCTTATTTGACCAATTGTGCATATCATGTGACCTGCTGAGACATCATGTGATCTATGCGCATATCATGTGACCCACCAGAACCTTATGTGACCAATTTTGCATATCATGTGACCCACCAGAACCTTATGTGACCTATTTTGCATATCTTGTGCCCCACTAGAACCTTATGTGACCTATTTTGCATATCATGTGACCAACTAGAACCTTATTTGACCAATTTTACATATCATGTGACCTGCTGAGACATCATGTGATCTATGGGCATATCATGTGACCCACTGGAACCTTATGTGACTTATTTTGCATATCATGTGCCCCACTAGAACCTTATGTGACCAATTTTGCATATCATGTGCCCCACTAGAACCTTATGTGACCTATTTTGCATATCATGTGACCCACTGGAACCTTATGTGACCTGTTTTGAATATCATGTGACCCACTGGAACCTTATGTGACCTGTTTTGAATATCATGTGACTCACTAAAACCTTATGTGACCTATTTTGCATATCATGTGCCCCACTAGAACCTTATGTGACCTATTTTGCATATCATGTGACCCACTGGAACCTTATGTGACCTATTTTGCATATCATGTGACCCACTGGAACCTTATGTGACCTGTTTTGAATATCATGTGACCCACTGGAACCTTATGTGACCTGTTTTGAATATCATGTGACTCACTAGAACCTTATGTGACCTATTCTGCATATCATATGACCTGCTAGAACCTTATGTGACCTGTTTTGAATATCATGTGACTCACTAGAACCTTATGTGACCTATTTTGCATATCATGTGACCCACTGGAACCTTAAGTGACCTATTTTGCATATCTTGTGACCCACTAGAACCTTATGTGACCTATTTTGCATATCAGGTGACCCACTAGAACCTTATTTGACCAATTTTACATATCATGTGACCTGCTGAGACATCATGTGATCCAGGCCCGGACTGCCCATAGGGCAAACCGGGCATTTGCCCGGTGGGACGTTGGAGTCTGGGCCGCAGCGGCGGCTCGGACCGCCCGCCGGGGGGACTGATGTTCCCCCCCGGCGGGCCCCAAGTGCCGGCGCAGCTACAGGAGCTTATTCCTTTGATAAAGGGGTTGTCTCACCACAGTGTTTCACAGAGTTAAAAGCAGCCTTAGATTCACACAACCTGTCTCTTCCTGGTCAGGCTTTGGATGGTTCTATAGCAGCGATTGGCATATCCCCTCTGTATTCAAAGTTCTGCTAATTGTGCTGACATGAGAGCAGGAGATGTTTTTCTAAAGTGCAGAGAGCAAAGTAAACAAATGTAGTCTGCTTTGTTAGAGATAACACACTCTGTTCTCAATCTGCCAGCATCCTGTGTGCCGACCTGTGGTGACATCACTCCCTGCTATCAGATAAGACAAAGAGCAGAGAGAGGAGGGGAGAGCAGGTCAGCAACCAGAGAAACCTGTGTGCATTCAGAGCAGATAAAATTACATTGGCCTCCTCAACCAGGCAAAATAAACAATGTGTTTGGAAAAAGTCTTCATTTACTGTTTCCTACATGTTGAAAGCTAATCTTTATAGCAAGATAGCCCCTTTAAGTGTGGACAGTGTTATCAGAGATTAACAGCCTCCCATGTATTAGTGTGCATACAGAGAGAATTGTCAATCACTGATAAGACCGCCCACTGGACTCCTTAACCCAGAAGCAAGATTATATATAATAAAATACAAATTCTATTGAATCTTTCCCTACTGAAAAATATATCCATCTGCTCTGATCCTCCTGCTCAACAACATGGGGCCAGCAGATCATATAGCAAATTTAATGTGACAAGTTCCCTTAAATAGAGCGTTCCTCTTTCATTAATTAGCTTAAAACATATAGGCGTAGGTAAATAAAGAATATTACAAAATACATTGCTGTTCTGATTTTGCTTCCTTTCAGGGTTAGAGCACTTCTTATTTCCTTGTTTGCAGAAGGTTTCCTAGGTTATTGACCACTTCTCTCTGCTCTTACTGTGACCAGACTGGTGACGTCACTCCTTGCTGTGTCTTATTATCAGCACATGAGCTTGTTTATCTTTCTTACTGGCAAATGTTAACCCTTTAGAGCTCTGCAGCCTTCTGCCCTGCTGTTTAGACCCATCTATCAGCAATGTCGCTCTATCAGGCTCAGCTAGGAATAGCAGAGCTGAAATGTCAGTAACTACCCTAGAATCACCAACAGCCTGAACAGGAAGTGGGAACCTGAAGCTGTAGAAGGTATGTTTGGCTGGAAAAGGTTGTAATGGAGGCATAGTTGGCTAGGGAAGGTTATAATGAAGGTGTGTTTTGCTGAGGAAGGTTGTAATGCAGACATGTTTGGCTGGGGAAGGTTGTAATGGAGCCATGATTGGCTGGGGAAGGTTGTAATGGAGTCGTGTTTGGCTGGGGAAGGTTGTAATAGAGGTATGTTTGGCTGGGGAGGGTTGTAATGCATTCATGTTTGGCTGGTAAAGGTTATCATGGAAGTATGTTTTTTCTGGGGAAGGTTGAGATGGACTTATGTTTGGTTGGAGAAGGTTGTAATGGAGCTATGTTTGACTGGGGAAGGTTGTAATAGAGTTATGTCCGGTTGGGGAAGGTTGTAATGGAGCTATGTTCAGCCAGGAAGATTGTAATGGAGCTATGTTTGGTTGGGGAAGGTTGTAATGGAGCTATGTTTGGCTGGGGAAGGTTGTTATGGAGGTATGTTTTGCTGGGGAAGGTTATAATCAAGGAATGTTTGGCTGGGGAAGGTTGTAATGGAGTTATGTTTGGCTGGGGAAGATTGTAATGGAGCTATGTTTGGCTGGGGAAGGTTGTGATGGACTTATGTTTGGTTGGAGAAGGTTGTAATGGAGCTATGTTTGGCTGGGGAAGGTTATAATGGAGGAATGTTTGGCTGGGGAAGGTTGTTATGGAGGAATGTTTGGCTGGGGAAGGTTGTAATGGAGTTATGTTTGGTTGGAGAAGGTTGTAATGGAGCTATGTTTGGTTGGAGAAGGTTGTAATGGAGCTATGTTTGGTTGGAGAAGGTTGTAATGGAGCTATGTTCAGCTGGGGGAGCTTGCAATGAGCTATGTTTGGCTGGGGAAGGTTATTATGGAGGAATGTTTGGCTGGGGAAGGTTATTATGGAGGAATGTTTGGCTGGGGAAGGTTATTATGGAGGAATGTTTGGCTGGGGAAGGTTATTATGGAATTTTTTAGATATGAATTTTTTTTGGCTGGGGGGAAGGTTGTGCATAAGTGGGCACGATGGGTGGGGCACAGCCTGTGAGGGGGGCATCATTACCTTGCATGGGTTGTGAGTGGTGGACTGTGCTCCAAATTGTAATTCCCTTACATCAGTGTCAGATCGCTAAGTTATTGTGATGGCTGTGCCTTCTCAGGCCTCAGCACAGTCCTCTGTGTGGAGAGCACGGCAGAGAATGCGCTTTTGGCAATGATTTTGTGTTTGATATATTTTCTGTGTTCCAGTCTGAACAGTTATCAGTGATTGCTGGACTTTGACAGCTTCTCAACCACACCCGTCTGCTCTTCTGCTAGCCTAGTCTTAGACAAAGTGGTGACTGACAGGAGCCCTCACCACTCATCTTTCTGTGTTATGTGTGGTCTGGGTGGCAGGGGGCCGGTTCAATCACAGCCTGGAACGGGACTCTGACTTCCCTTAAGTAGATCACTTCTGCTCAGCAATATTGCTTGTGATAGTCTTTGGCTTCAGCTGGTGTTATGTGTATACTATTTTGTATTACCTGCATTTCCGACCTTTTGCCTTCCTTTTGACCTCCATTTCTCCCTGTCCTTTGGTTAACTGATTTGCTCTTCCTGGTTTTAACCCGTTTCTGCCTGCCTATCCTGCTATTGTGTATTGTCTGTCTTGTCTGTTCTGTGTTTGCACATACTCAGGGTAGGGACCACCATCTAGTTGTCGCCGACCACTTAGGGCCGGGCAAACAAATGGGCAGGGACAGATTCGGCGGGCCTAGAGCTATGGCTCACTGTATATCTGTCCCTGTCTATCTGCTCCAGGGGTCCCTTATCGTTACGCCTGAACAAACATTATCTTGTAAGTCAGAAGCATTTCCCGACCCCTGCACAAGATTATTGACAACCTACATTGAAGAATCAAATAAAAAAAGGCAAAAAGAATTAATGGTGTGAAAGCCAGATTATATTTCATGTGAAAAAAAAATAAGGAAAGTGTTGTTTTTTTCTTATTATTTTTTACATATATAGTTTTATGCTTTTTTTATTTTAAAGCCCCTTAATCCATTTAATGTAAATAAACAACAACAAAAAAAACAAATTACTTTGGCTCTGTCACATGGGTGCACAGGTTTTAGCTGAACAGCAGCCATTGACATAACATTTCAGGATCTCTCTGTTCCTAGTGAGAAGCCACAGGGTTCCCTCATCATAAGTAACATGCTGTAAAGGGACGTAAAAAACTACATGAGTCCAAGAAGATCCGATGGGGATTTCAGCTGAGATCCCTTCCCTGAAAAAGAGATAACAGGTTTCTTAGATTAATAATGTTGGGGTAATGATTGTATTGGTTACCTATGTGTTACCTATGGTGTAATCTTATGTTGTGCCCAGGACTGAATTGCTTCCCCCAGCCAAAATGTCATAGCTACTAGTGGAGTTCACTGCATATAGGTCTATAGTGCACCCATATGCTAGCTGTATGCATCCATGTGCAGTGAGCTCCCCCTAGTGGTGGCTGCAGGCAGCCAGAACAACATAATTTATCTTGACTGAAAATTAGATCTTCACAAAACTTTGGCCCCAGGAGAGAAGAATGAACAAAGCTCTCACCGGGGAGTGGGACCCATTCTGGGCTGTGCTATGGTGCTCTATTATTTCTGTGTATGCAGCACTAACAAATACATATTCATGACTCACAGTTTAAGCATCGTTTGTTTCCACCACTGTCATTATTCCCGTACGGATTTGTTTACGCCGTATTGAGCGCACAAATCCGCGTGGATAAGGTGTGCGGTAGCGGGCGGGCCGACGCGCCCGGGGCGCCGCTCCCCGGGCCCCTAGACAATTCTTGCTTAGGCGCGTCTGCCCGAAAAATTGCATGTCACTTTCTCCCCCCCCGGTTTGCCGGCGGGGAGGGGGGCGCGGATTCCACTGTTTCAAAGAGAGCAGTGGATTACCGTAATGACTCCCACGGATTTGGGGGTATTAAGCGCAAATCCGGGCGCGGGGTACGGGGCCAATCCTCGGCAAATAAGCCGTGTGAACGGGCCTTTAAAAAATCAATCGGTAATTGAGTGCCCCCACCTGCCCCACAAAATTTTTACTGTCTCTGTATGTAAGTTTTTAAATGGTTGTTTACTGAAGAGATCGGACAGGGACGGGCCACGGGCAGGACCCTGGTAAGGAAATGGATTTTATTATTTGATTTTTTTTTACTTTAGGGGCTCTACCGGGCTAGCAGAGAGGGCAACAACCTGGAACAAAGGGGCACTACCGGGCAACAGAGGGGGCACTACCGGGAAACAGAGGGGGAAATTTTAACGAGGGGGGCACTACCTGGCAAAGAGGGGGCACTACCAGGCAAAACATGGGGGCCCTACCGGGCAAAAAGGGGGGCAGCTACCGGGCAACAATGGGGGCACTACCGGCAAACAATGGGGGCACTACCGGGCAACAGAGGGGGCACCCGGCAACGGGGGGACATCTCCCTGGCAAACATGGGGGGCATCCCTGGCAAACAATGGGGGCACTACCGGGCAAACAATGGGGCACTACCGGGGAAACATGGGGGCCTACCCTGGAACAATGGGGGCACTACCGGCAAAAGGGGGGCACTACCTGGCAAACAATGGGGGCACTACCGGCAACAGATGGGGAAACCTCCCTGGGCAAAAATGGGAACCTACCTGGCAACAAGGGGGCCCCTACCGGGCTGACAATGGGGGGCCCCTCGGCAACAAAGGGGGCACCTCCCTGGCTAAAAAGGGGGGGATTACCGGGCTAAAAATTTTTGGCTCTACCTGGTAAGAGGGGGCATCTACTTGGCTAAAAGGGGGCATCTCCCCGGCCTTTGGGGCACTACCTGGTTAGGGGGCGGCTACTACCTGGCATAAGGGCACTACCTGGCTTTTCCAAAGCCGTTATGCAGTTAGGGGGAGTGGTGTGGCTTTTTTGAAGGGCGGGGCTACCGAAAAGAAAGGCGTGCCCATGAAAAATACATCTCCTTTTTTTTTTTTTCGAAAGTTTGGCAATATCTTTATTTTTCCTACTGGGGGTAGTTCATTGTCCAGCCCTTGAGCTTAAGTATGGCCCTTGTCTGTGTTTTAAATGTTTTAAAAGATTTTACTTTTCAGTTCTCCCTGGGGGTTTTTGCCAAAACAAACACGGGGCCGCCTCCACCCCTGACCAGACTGGGTTTTACCTTTTTCCACTGGGATCCCTTCAGAGACTGGGACGCCAAAAAACGGTGATATGTATCATTGGGGCTGTTTTAACCCCCCGCAGCCATAAGGCCCCCAAACTGTATACTTCAACCCCTTCTATATTTATGTAGGAAAACGATGAAAATCTGGAAAGTGTTTGTTCCTGGTTCAGGCAGAAAATTTTATCCAAACTATTGGCTCTAGCCACAAATTTACTCCCACCGGCGTCTATTTGTTTCAGAAGACCTAGAGCAACAAAATAAGTGTTAGATTATGTGAACAGACAAAAAATGAAACATAGAAAAATAGATAGATAAACAGATAGAATATATATGAGAAAAATAGATAGATAGATAGATAGATGATGGGATAGATATGATAGATAATAGATAAAGATAAAAGATAGATATGAGATAGATAGATAGATAGATATGAGATAGATAGAATAGATAGATAGATAGATAGATAGATAGATAGATAGATAGATAGATATGGGATAGATAGATAGATAGATAGATAGATAGATAGATAAAAATATATGAACATATAAAAGTAATAAAAAGGTGCTATGCGAACAAGTAGATAAAGATTCAATGATAGAAATAGAAATAATACAGCACTCAAAATATGAAAATAGTGATAGAAGATAGTATATAGGCATGCTTGAAAGATAGATAGATAGATAATAGATAGATAAAAGAAAATATAGACAGATAGATAGATAGATAGATAGATAGAAAATGATAGATAGATAGATATGAGATAGATAAAAGATAGATATGAGATAGATAGATATGAGATAAAATAGATAGTAGATAGATAGATAGATGAGATCGATATAGAAAAAGTATAAATTTAGCTAGATTAGATAAGAGACCAGATAGTTATTCTGTAAATACAGATATTTTATAGATACAGTATGCAGATAGGTATGAGATAAAAATAGATTTTTGAGATCGCTTGTAGGTAGATACAAATACATATAGGGTTAGTATAATTAGAATAGATAATAGAATAGATAGAAAATGATAGATAATAGATAGATAAATAAATGAGATAGATAGATATGGATAGAAGATAGAGATGATAGTTTGATAGATAAAGATAGATAGATGGGATAGATATGAGATAGATAGATAGAAATAGATAGGGGATAGAAATTAGATAGATAAATGAATAGATAAAAGATAGAATGAGATAGATAGATAGATGATAGAAGGGGAAGATAGATAGATATGAGATAGTAATAGTAGATAGATAATAGATAGATAGATATGAGATAGATAGAAGATAGATAGAAGATAAAGATAAAGCCCAAATATAAACCTTTCCAGCTCAGATTAAGATAAGAGCACCTGGCAGATCAGTTATGTTCTGTAAATACCAGATCAGTTCCCTATAGCTCATCACTCAGTTGCTACAGAAGAGGTTTTCTGGGTAACAATGATTCATTCTGGAACTCCTTTGTAGGTGTACACCAACTTTTCACCATTATAGGGGTTGTCCGGAACTTACAAAAGCAGGTTGGTCAGCTACGGTATGATTAAAAATATAAATAAAGAAGTGTACTCAGCTCTGTGACGCTCCCAACGAGCTTTTGTAAGTCCCGGACAACCCTTTAAGTTTATAAAATATTGATTAAAGGAGTTCTAAGCTTTAGACAATCTCATTTTGTTACAAAGTTTCCCCATACAGCAATTGTTCAGCTTCCATACAGCGTCCCCACAGGGTATCTGAAGCATTGCACAATTCTCATTGAAATCAATGTGCACTGCCAGGTCCTCTAGAGCAGCGGTCCTCAACTTTTTTTCCACCAGGGACCAATTTTATCCACGACAATTTTTACATGGCCCAGTGGGGGGCAGGGTTATCGGGATAGGCTTATGTGGGGGTTGGAGGTTTAGAATCACACACACCTAAAAACACAATAAAGTGCATACTGTGTCATTTAGGGGTATTATATGGGGTAACTTATATTATATAACTGCATAACTATATGATATCATGCTGACCCACAGAGCTGATAATCAGTCTGCAGTTATATTGATCAGCTCTGTGGGTCAGCATTATACAAGTATATAATATACATATATAATCAGCTCTGTGGGCCTCATTAAGTAGGTAGATTTGTAGGCCCCCCAATAGGTAGGTATCTAGGCCGACCATTAGCTAGATAGGGAGGCATAAAGGCCTCCTCCATTAGGTAGGAATTTAGGACCCTAGTAGGAAGTTATATAGGCTGCCTGTAAGTAAGTGGGTAGATATATAGGGCCCTTGTAGGTAGAAATAAAAGTCCTCTGTAAGTCACAGCTCCCGTTTTGGGTTAATGTAGCCCCTCGGTGGGAAAGGGTTCTTAACCCTTCTGCAGGATTTTACGGCCCCCCCTGTAGTACCAATCCATTTAGTCCCCTGTAGTAGCCAATCAAAAATTTAGGGCCCCCCTGTAGTGCCGCACATATCTCCCCCCCCTGTGTGCCAATCCATTTCTCCCCTCTGTAGTACCCCAATCACAATACTTTGCCCCGAGTAGCCGCAATTACTTTGCCCCCCTGTAGTAGCCATAAATATACATCCCCCTGTACATCATTACTATAAAGGGCCCCCTATAGTACCCAATCACATATACAAGCCCCCTGTAGTCCCAATACATATAATTCCCTTTTTGCCAGTCACATTTTACAGCCCCTGTAGTACCATCAAAAAACGGCCCCCTGTGTAGCCAACATATACGTCCCCCCAATATACCCAGTCACATATCTGCCCCGTAGTAGCAGTAACATATACATGCCCCGTTGTACCCAGTCACATATGTGCCCCCTGTATACCCAGTCACATATACTGCCCCCTTGTAGCCAGCACATTTACGTCCCCTCTGTAGTAGCAGTCACTTACGGTCCCTGTACTTCGTAAAAATTTCTGCCCCCTGTATAGCCAATACTATACATGTCCCCTGTAGTAGCCAGTCACTTATACTGCCCCTGTACTACCCGTACATATCGTGCCCCCTGTAGTAGCCAGTACATATACGTGTCCCCGTCTAGTCAGTCACTATACGGCCCCCTGTAGTACCAATCCTTACATGTCCCCCCAATGTACCATCACATTACATCCCCCTGTGTAGCCAGTTAATTTAAAAATCCCCCCTGTAGTACCAGTCACTATACATTTCCCCTCTATACCCAGTACATTACATGCCCCCTCTATAGCCAGTCTTTATACATGCCCCCTTATACCCAGTCACATAATGCCCTTTTGTCCCATCACTTATACATGTCCCTGTAGTAGCCAGTAACATTCGGCCCCCTGTTGTAGCCATCACATAAAAGCCCTGTTGTGCAGTCACTTTTAAAAATCCCCCCAATAGTAGCCAGTCACATATAGGGCCCCTGTAGTAGCCAGTCACAATCATGCCCCTTTGATCCAGTACATATACATGCCCCCTGTTGTATCTAAATATCATGTCCCCTGTAGTACCCAGTCACAAAACGGGCCCCCTGTAGTCCATTTCCAAATATACATGCCCCCTGTTGTACCCAGTCAATATAGTCCCCCCAAATATAGCCAGTCCCTATAGTCCCCCCTGTACTAGTCAGTAAATATCGGTCCCCCTTTTTGTCAGTCACTATACGTGCCCCCAATAGTTCCAGTCACTATACTTGCCCCCTATAGTACCAATCAAAAATTTACGTTCCTGTTACCAATAAACATAACATGCCCCCTTTAGCCAATCCATAAATGTCCCCCTGTGGGCCCGTACATTACTGCCCTCGTGTCCCCAGTCACATAACATCCCCCTGTTTACCCAGTCATTTTACATCCCCCCTGTTGTAGCCAGTCACATATACTGCCCTTGTATACCCAATTCACTATAAATCCCCCCGTAGTGCCAGTCACTATACATGCCCCCGAGTAGCCATTTAAATATAGGGCCCCTGTTAGTGCCGTCACATATCGTGCCCCTTTTTAGCCAGTCACATATACATGCAACCGGGTTTAGCCATCACAATACATGTCCCCTGTTAGCCTCAATAAAAGTGCCCCCTTTTGTACCCCAGCACATATACTGGCCCCCGTATACCCGTAAATTAGTCCCCCTGTGTACCCAGTCCATATACTGTCCCCCTTATCAGTCAATATACATGTCCCCTTAGTGCCAGTCCAAATTTTCCCCCTGTGTCCCAGTCACAAACTGGCCCCCTGTGCAGCCAGTCTTTATACAGTCCCTCTGTAGCCATGTCACAAATACAGAGTGTCCCACTGTAGTAGACAGCGAGTCAAAATTTAATTATAAATGGGGTTTAAAAGGAGTTCAATTACTATTTTGTTACAAATTCCCTCATTACAACAGTTTCACTTCCATACACATGTCCCCACAGGGTACTGAAGCATGCACAATTCTCATGAAATCATGTGCCCTGCCTGGTCCTCTAGAGCCAGCGGTCCTCACTTTTTTTCCACAGGGACCATTTATCCACGACAATTTTTACATGGCCCCTGTGGGTGGCAGGTTCATCGATATGGGAGTGGGGCTGAGTTAGAATCACATCAACACCTAAAAACACAATAAAGTGCCTACTGTGTATTTAGGGTATTATAGGGGTAACTTATATTCATATAACTGCGATAACATACTGATATCATGTGCCCACAGTAGCTAATCAGTCTGCATTATATTGATCACCTCTGTGGTCAGCATCTAACAATATATAAGTATAATCGTCTGTGGGCCTCATTAATAGTAGTTTGTAGGCCCCCAAATGTAGGTTCTAGCCACCATTAGCTAGATAGGGAGGCATAACAGCCTCCCCATTAGGTAGAATTTAACACTAGTGGAGTTATATAGTGCCCCTTAAGTAATGGTAATATATAGGGCCCTTGTAGGTAGAAATAAAAGTCCTCATAGCTAAGTACATCAGCTCCCCGTATGTAGGTCTAAATGTAGCCCCAGTCGGTAGGAAGGGTTCTATAAGCCTTCTGCAGGCAGTTACGTGCCCCCCTGTAGTAGCCAATCCCATTTACGTGCCCTCTGTAGTAGCCAATCACATATACGTGCCCCCTGTAGTAGCCAGTCACATATACATGCCCCCCTGTAGTAGCCAGTCACATATACATGCCCCCTATAGTAGCCAATCACATATACATGTCTCCTGTAGTAGCCAGTCACATTACATGCCCCTAAATCCAATCACATATACAAGCCCCCTGTAGTAGCCAATCACATATACATGTCTCCTGTTTTAGCCAGTCACATATACGTGCCCCCTGTAGTAGCCAGTCACATATACGTGCCCCCAATAGTAGCCAGTCACATATACGTGCCCCCTGTAGTAGCCAGTCACATATACATGTCCCCTGTAGTAGCCAGTCACATATACGTGCCCCCTGTAGTAGCCAGTCACATATACATGCCCCCTGTAGTAGCCAGTCACATATACATGCCCCCTGTAGTAGCCAGTCACATATACATGCCCCCTGTTGTAGCCAGTCACATATACATGCCCCCTGTAGTAGCCAGTCACATATACATGCCCCCTGTAGTAGCCAGTCACATATACGTGCCCCCTGTAGTAGCCAGTCACATATAAATGCCCCCTGTAGTAGCCAGTCACATATACATGTCCCCTCTAGTAGCCAGTCACATATACATGTCCCCTCTAGTAGCCAGTCTTATATACATGTCCCCTGTAGTAGCCAGTCACATATACATGTCCCCTGTAGTAGCCAGTCACATATACATGTCCCCTGTAGTAGCCAGTCACATATACGTGTCCCCTGTAGTAGCCAGTCACATATACGTGCCCCCTGTAGTAGCCAGTCACATATACTTGTTCCCTGTAGTAGCCAGTCACATATACGTGTCCCCTATAGTAGCCATGAAAAAACTTTGAGACTCTCGGTTCGCATCTTTTGATCAAAATATGTTTAAGCTGCCCACGACTTTCAACGTGATCTCAAATCGGGCAGTCCTATCCTATCTTTACCTCTCAATCGAGCCAATCAGGCCTCCCGCTGGGTCAACCGACCTCCATTATTCAGAGAGAAAAAATAAAAAACACCCAACCTGCAAAGCTGCCCTTCTTATGACAGCCTGTGAGAGTGGGCGGGGACAGAAACCCAAAATGGAAGCACCCCTTCCTTTCCATATAGGTTAAAATCAATGTACACCAAGTATAACGTATGTTTTCTGCACACAAAAACATTTCTGAAAAAACGTATGCAAACCTGGGTGCCACTGGCAGGGCTGCGGCACACATGTAATTATACATGTACACACACAGACCGCCGCCAGCGGCACATTTCTGCAAAAAGGGCAATACACTACGTCGAAATCCCTAAAGAAGCATTTATGCTATCTATCATACACATATACGTGCCCCCTGTAGTAGCCAGTCACATAACTGTGCCCCTGTAGTACCGTCACATATACATGCCCTGTTATTGCCATCAATATACTGTCCCCTTAGTGCCCAGTGACATATCAAGTGTAGTCAGTCAATATACGTGCCCCTGAGTAGCCAGTCACATATACATGCCCCCTGTTTGTAGGTCCATTACGGCCCTGTAGTACATCACTATGTGTCCCCAATAGTAGCCAGTCACATATACGTGCCCCCTTACTGTATCAATATCGTGTCCCCCTGTGACTAGTCAGTCCATAGTTAGTGCCCCCTGTAGTAGCAGTAAATATAATGCCCTGTTGTATCAGTCACGTATACATGCCCCTTTGTAGTCATACATACATGTCCCCTGTAGTAGCCAGTCTCATATACTTGTCCCTTGTACTAGTCAGTCACATATACGTGCCCCCTGTAGTAGCCATTCACATATACGTGCCCCCTGTAGTAGCCAGTCACATATACATGTCCTCTATTAGCAGTCACATATACATGCCAACCTGTAGTAGCCAGTCACATAACATGGTCCCTGTACTAGTCCAGTGCACATATACATGCCCCCTGTAGTAGCCAGTCACATATACGTGCCCCCTTTAGTAGCCAGTCACATATACGTACCCCCCAATAGTAGCCAGTCACATATACGTGCCCCCTGTACTAGTCAGTCACATATACGTGTCCCCCTGTACTAGTCAGTCACATATACGTGCCCTGTATAGCCACACATAACTGCCCCCTATGTATCAGTCACATATACATCCCCCTGTGATCCAGCACTATACATGTCCCCTAGTAGCGTCACATATACGTGCCCTCTGTAGTAGCCAGTCACATATACATGCCCCCTGTAGTAGCCAGTCACATATACGTGCCCCCTGTACTAGTCAGTCACATATACGTGTCCCCTACTGTCAGTCACTATACGCCCTTAGTAGCCATATCACAATAGTGCCCCTGATAGTAGTCAGTCACATATACATGCCTCCTGTAGTAGCCAATCACATATACATGTCTCCTGTAGTAGCCAGTCACATATACGTGCCCCCTGTAGTAGCCAGTCACATATACATGCCCCCTGTAGTAGCCAGTCACATATACGTGCCCCCTGTAGTAGCCAGTCACATATACGTGCCCCCTGTTTTAGCCAGTCACATATACATGCAACCTGTAGTAGCCAGTCACATATACATGTCCCCTGTAGTAGCCAGTCACATATACGTGCCCCCTGTAGTAGCCAGTCACATATACATGTCCCCTGTAGTAGCCAGTCACATATACATGCCCCCTGTAGTAGCCAGTCACATATACATGTCCCCTGTAGTAGCCAGTCACATATACATGTCCCCTCTAGTAGCCAGTCACATATACATGTCCCCTCTAGTAGCAGTCACAATACGTGCGACATGTAGTAGCCAGTCACATATACTGGTCCCCTGTAGCAGCCAGTCACATATACATGTCCCCTCTAGTAGCCAGTCACATATACATGTCCCCTGTAGTAACTAGTCACATATACATGTCTCCTGTAGTAGCCAGTCACATACACATGTCCTCTGTACTAGTCAGTCACATATATGTGCCCCCTGTAGTAGCCAGTCACATATACTGGTACCCTGTAGCAGCCAGTCACATATACATGTCCCCTGTAGTAGCCAGTCACATATACGTGCCCCCTGTAGTAGCCAGTCACATATACGTGCCCCCTGTAGTAGCCAGTCACATATACGTGTCCCCTGTACTAGTCAGTCACATATACGTGTCCCCCTGTACTAGTCAGTCACATATACGTGTCCCCCTGTAGTAGTCAGTCACATATACATGCCCCCTCTAATAGCCAGTCACATATACATGTCCCTTGTACTAGTCAGTCACATATACGTGCCCCCTGTTTTAGCCTTTCACATATACATGCAACCTGTAGTAGCCAGTCACATATACATGTCCACTGTACTAGACAGTCACATATACATGACCCCTGATTTAGCCAGTCAAATATACGTGCCCCCTGTAGTAGCCAATCACATATACATGCCCCCACTAGTAGCCAGTCACATATACATGTCTCCTGTAGTAGCCAGTCACATATACGTGCCCCCTGTAGTAGCCAGTCACTTATAAAGGAACCCAATAGTCGCCAGTCACATATACGTGCCCCCTGTAGTAGCCAGTCACATATACGTGCCCCCTGTAGTAGCCAGTCACATATACGTGCCCCCTGTTTTAGCCAGTCACATATACATGCAACCTGTAGTAGCCAGTCACATATACATGTCCCCTGTAGTAGCCAGTCACATATACGTGTCCCCTGTAGTAGCCAGTCACATATACTGGTCCCCTGTAGTAGCCAGTCAAATATACGTGCCCCCTGTAGTAGCCAGTCACATATACATGTCCCCTCTAGTAGCCAGTCACATATACATGTCCCCTCTAGTAGCCAGTCACATATACATGCAACCTGTAGTAGCCAGTCACATACACATGTCCTCTGTACTAGTCAGTCACATATATGTGCCCCCTGTAGTAGCCAGTCACATATACTTGTACCCTGTAGTAGCCAGTCACATATACATGACCCCTGTAGTAGCCAGTCACATATACTGGTCCCCTGTAGTAGCCAGTCACATATACGTGTCCCCTGTACTAGTCAGTCACATATACGTGTCCCCCTGTACTAGTCAGTCACATATACGTGTCCCCCTGTACTAGTCAGTCACATATACATGCCCCCTGTAGTAGTCAGTCACATATACATGCCCCCTGTAGTAGCCAGTCACATATACATGTCTCCTGTACTAGTCAGTCACATATACGTGCCCCCCTGTATATTAGCCTATTCCTATATACATGTTCCCTGTAGTAGCCAGTCACATATACATGTCCCTTGTAGTAGCCAGTCACATATACGTGTCCCCTGTAGTAGCCAGTCACATATACGGGCCTCCTGTAGTAGCCAGTCACATATACATTCTCTCTGTAGTAGCCAGTCACATATACGTGACCACCTGTAGCAGCCAGTCACATATCCTTGCCCCCTGTAGTAGCCAGTCACATATACATGTCCCCTCTAGTAGCCAGTCACATATACATGTCCCCTCTAGTAGCCAGTCACATATACGTGCCCCCTGTAGTAGCCAGTCACATATACTGGTCCCCTGTAGCAGCCAGTCACATATACATGTTCCCTGTAGTAGCCAGTCACATATACTGGTCCTCTGTAGCAGCCAGTCACATATACATGTTCCCTGTAGTAGCAAGTCACATATACGTGCCCCCTGTAAGTAAATAGGCAGACTAATTAAAAAAAAAAAAAAAGTTACTCAGCTGTCCCCGATCCCCTGCAGAGACGTTGCCTCCAGGAGCTGGTGTCTGGTGAGACCCAGCAGCATGGGGGAGAAGAGGGCGATGACACCTCTGCAACACAACCCTTGCGCCGCTGATGTATAGATACAGCGACCAGTGAACGCTGTATCTACAATGATTGGGAAAGCTGGGACGGTAATTAACCGCCCCTGCTTTCTCCCTGTAGAAGCAGCTGCGCAGTCTGTGTGCAGCTGTTAACTCTGCGAGGCCGGCTTACAACGATGGTACAGAGTAGATGATGCCGTCCGCCTGGACTTATATAGTCGGCATCATTCGTAGCCTGGGGCCACGGACCAGCAGAGCAGGCAGGGGAGGCTGTGTCAGAAGGTGTAAGCCAGATTTCAGTCAGATCAAGGAAGAGTAAATTACGTGAGATGAACAAGTCATGTATGTAGGAGAGTTTATCGCATACAGACCATGCATTCCAGAGAGCTCCAGGGAGAGGGAGAGGGGGAGCAGGGGTCAAGGAGATGTGCTTCAGGTTGAAGGGTTTAATGGAATTTGTAGTGGTGAATCTGTTAGAGACAATGGTGGGAATGTGCTGAAGGGGCCCCGGGTTAGGGGATATGTCCCCAGCAGCCAGGAGGAGCAGAGATAGGGCAAGCAGGTGGGAGTAGGATAGACTGTAGTTTGGCAGGGTTTGTTTGGTGCGGAAGGCATTAACAGTGGGGATGATGTTGGTGGCAGCAGACAGATGAGAGGGTAGAATGCATGGAAAGATGTAGAGCTCATTGCCCAGTGAGGGTGTTTGGGGATAGGCAATTAGTGTAAAGAAAGTGGAGACTGAGATAATGGTGGGAAGGAAAAGCATAGTGTGAGATAGGTTAGCAAGCTATAAGTGGAAAAGATGAGTAGCTGTTACCTTGCAATCCTTGTTCAATCCTGGTTTAATTCTGGTTATAATTCACACTTAGAACGGCCACACTTTGAACTGGGCCACAAGTGACCAGTGTGGTTGAAGACTCCAAATTCCCTAATAGGGTATTTTAATTAAATTTGTTTTGTGTGTTTGTTTGACAAGACATTCACTTTATATCTTTTCTTACCTTGGTGATGGTTTCCTACAAGACCACAGTTACCAACCTACCATGGAGATGGGTAACGCAGCCTCCAGGGCACAGGCAAGTTTCTTTTCTGATGCTACCAGAGCCCCAGATGAAGCCCAATATCGACTGCTTCAAAAATATATAGATAAATAGATATGTGGAGCAGTTTGAGCTTTGGCCGTCCCTGTGTTACCTGTAATCTGTAGGAAACAGTGTTGTTGGGGGTGCAACTATAGCCATCGAGACTGCTCAGGGGCCCAGACGTTGAGAGCCCCACTCAGATACAAGAACATTGCTCCTTTTTTGTAGGGAATAAGTAGTTGGGGGGGGAGGGGTTCTGTTCTTCAGCACTACTATGTGGCTTCCCTGATATATGGCGGTATTATTTTATACCATTACTATTGCTAGTTATGCTGATTTTTTAGATAATTTTCATCTCATTTTGTTACGGGGTCCTATGAATTCTAGTTCTGCCAGTGACCACCTTATTCCTTCCATGTCATGGGCAGCGCCTTGATGACCCAGGCAAACAGCTCCCTTGTTCTCAATGAACCAAACTGAGTCTGACATGGGGGAAGTAGCTTAGCTTTGGTTACTGCAGTCGCCCTGTACTAACATTCTTTGAGTAGAGCGGGTCCAAATTGTGCAGCCCCAAGAAACCACAAGGCATGGGAGGTGGCCACTTACCTGTAGCTTGCATCCAGTTGCTATCTTGCATCTTATAGATATTGTTATCCCTGTTGACTCCCCAGACCCCGGCTGGACCGACCGACACATGGATCAGGGCTCCGGGCACTTGACTCCAGGTATTACCCACCAAGCGGTAGATGTCGTCATCATCATTCACACCATAAACCTGACCGGCGCCGGCATCTATCTGCTTCAGCTTCCCAGGTACCGTAGTGCAGAACAGCTCTGGGGAGAAAAGCAATGGAAGTGACCGACATGAAGAACATAACAGTAAAACTAAACCTAAGGTAAAACCTACAAGAAATAGAAAAGCATAAAGAGCCGTTCCATGGTGCAGCCTTCTTATCAGAGTGCACAAGCATTGCCTATGGTCAGAGGTTACCTGCAGCCGCTCCTGTGCACAGCAGCAATAGTCCGAGGATCCTGATCATGATGATGACTCCTTGATGTGATGAGCATCAGGTTCTGTCCCATTTATAATTTATCTGAGCTCCGCCTCATGTGATATGAGGCTTAATAGCAGGGACTAGGAATGATGTTCTGCTCCACTTATGTAATTTGTTATTCAGGATTCTACTTGCTTCTTGTGCCAGACCAGATGATGAAGACAAGGCGGATCTGTTCCCATAAAATACAATTCAGTCTTTATTAAATAACAAATTTGACAAACATAGTAAAATACGACACCTACAACAGATACGGGGCACAAATAGGGAGACAAAAAGTCATAAATCCACCAAAACCCGAGGAATAGCACAAGCTATAAATGTATTAAAGTGCAAGTACAACATTCTCTAAGTGCTAATAACCTCATCAATAAATATCAGGTATAAATAATATACAAAGCTATCGCCATTAGTATATGCTCACCCTGATGTATCAGCCACAAGCCCCTACGCGCGTTTCGCGGTTGCTTCCTCAGGGCGTGAGATACAAACAATTCCTAGACTGCATTTTATAGATGCCCATTGAATCACATGATGTTCTAGTGGATCACATGATATGCAAAATTGGTCACATAAGGTTCCAGTGGGTCACATGATATGCAAAATTGGTCACATAAGGTCCTAGTGGGTCACATGATATGCAAAATTGGTCACATAAGGTTCTAGTGGGTCACATGATATGCCCATAGATCACATGATGTCTTAGCAGGTCACATGATATGCAAAATTGGTCACATAGGACGACATGTAGGAACAGGGTCAGGTAAACCACTTTCAAAGTGGTTTACCTGAGCCAGAAATTTCGCCCGAGCGCTAGAACGCGCCTGATTTATGACCTGCTGTAGCGCGGGTTCATAAATCAGTCGTATTCTATGCCATTATTATGTGCATGAAATTTGGCGTAACGAGCCAAATTTCATGTATGTCGCCCATAATGTTCTAGTGGATCACATGATATGCAAAGAAGTCCCATGATTCAGTGGCATGCATAAAAAGTATAAACATCTCAAGGCATCAAAAAAACATAAGAGGCCGTAGATCGCACAATTTATATTCATATATATAAAGATCAGAACATAAATAAACCAGATAGAATGTTATTAGGCATTACTGAACTAAATAGCGGTGCCGCGCATGACCAGAAGGAACCTCCCTCCCTCCAAAAAACGCTACCCCACTTCCAGCAGGTGAGCATGTCACTGCATGTCCAGAGAGACAAAGCGGTACACGCACCGCGCCCGAAGATATCGGAGCTCCGCCGCAAACAATGCAAGAACGGCGCATGCGCATCAAAAGAAGCATTAAGCTGGATATAAAAGCAAAGGGGAGAGACACAAAGAAAGGATGGGTAATGGAAAGGAAAGGTGAATGGTGAGGACAGTGTGGACAAATCAGGGCAATTAATCAATTAGAGTAGGTGACATGCAAAAATGCTATGACTAAGGGTCGTCTGACCCGAAACGCGTAAGCGTGTGGTGGTTTTTTTAATCTTTAATTTTGTATTTGCCGAAAGCCCGCTGTAGGCTGTCTTTTTAATATGTTGAAAAATAAAGGAACATTTTATCCGTGATTGAAGGATAACCAGTGCCGTCCTTCCTTCCCTGTTTGGGTTAACTTTGTATGCGACATGCAAAATACATGAAAAAGTGCCAACAATATTATATTAGCGTAATAACAGAAACGAAATATGAGTAGGAAATAAAAATGATTGATGTGTATACAGAGCACATGAAATTCATATATCAATGGTGTATGATTGATAAAAAAATGACACATTCTAAAATGATTACGATATCTTCAAACATATAGCAGTTAACATATCAGTAATGAAAAAAAGGGAGGGACGGGGGAGGGAGGGAGGAAAAAAAGGATCCTCATATGGATGTGTGTAGTAGCAAAGAAGAGATCTAAAAAATACAAAAATACGTAGTTAAAAAATAATAAAACGTATGACTACTTAAAACACAGTGATGATAAATTAAAGAAATGGAGCAAAGCTGACTTTTCCATTAAAGGGGTTGACTCACTATGAAAATCATGAGAGAGAGAGAAAGAGAGAGAACGTAAATCTCATGTGCAGTCCCACATCAAACAGAAAACACAGCAGTGTCATGTAAGAGGTGCAGTCTTACATTAGACCCAGGTAAACTGGAAACCACAGCAGTCCCATGTAAGAGTCTTACACCAGCATACCCAGGTAAAATGGAAGACAGCAGTCCCATGTAAGAGGTGCAGTCTTACATCGGCAGACCCACATAAATCTCATGTGCAGTACCACGTAAAAACTTTTGTGAGACAGATAGAAGGTCCCACGTAAACCACTTGTGAGACAGATGTACAATCCCATGTAAACACACACAGATAAGGGTATAGTTTTGTTCTGCAGATCTGTAGAGGTCAGAGGTGTAATAATCTGCAGAATATATCACTATGGGAGAGAGACAAAGAAAAAAAATCACCCATCTTTTCCAGAGTCCTGAATGTCAAATGTCCATTCCAGTTACAAAGTATGTAGAGAGAGCGAGAAATTTAGATATACACCATCGAGTTACACTTAGCTTTTAAATTGCAATGATTCCAATGACAGCTGAGAACCTCTCCATTCCCCCAGCTCACACAGAATGAATCATCACGTGCACACTTTGGGGGTGTGCTGGGAGGAGAAACACGTCCCTCCATTTCACAAGCTCTGCTTGGCAACCAGCGCAAAAAAGGAGGCCAACTGTTGGAACGAGACATTCCCTTTAAGGTCAGAAGAGGCCATGGTATCAAGGGATACAATCCACCTACATTCTTTATTTTCTGCAAAACAGAAACACAAAGAGAGTATATGATCAAAATATAAAAATATCTTTATTTCTATCACAATATTTAAAAACTACAAAGTAGAGGTACATAAAAGAGTCACCGAATAATAAACAGGCGCTCCCTATGCATATACTTTCTAAAGAAGATGTAATACAAATGTCTGCTGACAATAATAGTGTATACAAAGTGAATGAAGAATAACACTATTATTGTCAGCAGACATTTGTATTACATCTTCTTTAGATGTATATTGCATAGGGAGCGGCTCTGTTTATTATTCGGGACTCTATTTTGTACCACTTACTTGTAGAGTTTTTAATATTGTGATAGAAATAAAGATCATTTTTATATTTTTGATCATATACTCTCTTTGAGCGACATTTATGATCGGGCTTTTGCCTGTCTTTTGGGAGTAACCTGGCTCCGGCCCGATTCCCCCTGTTTGGACGCGAGGGGATGCGGTGTTAGGCGCAGCGGTTAACCACTTTTAAACTGCGCCCCCCCGCATGAAGGGGCGGGCAATGGCGCGGGGTATGGTGGGGTAGCGCTGTAGGCGTTCCGGGGATGCCTCAAAAATCCGAGGCATGTGCGATGCGGCTAGCCAAAGAGCCGGCGCAATGCAGCGCTCTGAGTCCGACACAGTCAGACCCCTGGTTTATTTTGGTTCTAAATGCTCCGGCGGCGGCTAAGCGAAGCAAGAACGGAACATGCGAGGGAAGCAGATAGAAGATCGCAAGGAGAAATCTCGGTCTCAGCTCCGTGCGGCATGGGTTATGATTCCAAAAAAAAAAATAGCCTTTATAAAGGGGAAAACATTATCAGAGAAGAGCTCAAACCTCAAAAATAAAAAATTCTTAAAAAAAAAAAAATCACTTTTCCAAAAATTCTAGAACGGCGCATATCTAGATTTAGATAATGGAAATTGCCGGGAAACTACAGTAATTCAATTTCTGAAAGATATTCTCATTGGTCGGCATAAACCAGCAATAGAATAGGAGGACAGGGACCCATTATTAGACTATTGGAGAAGTTTGAACCAATAAAAATCAAAGGCGGGACAGTTCAAATACAGTAAAAAAATGCTGGAAAGAGCTGATTGGCTGATGTAGCGGGCGCATTGGCTATCCCAGCCAATCACAGCACGAGTACTTCTCCCATTGTAGTCTATGGTAGAAGATGGGCGCAATGCAATCTCGGCTCTAGCGCCGTGCGGCATGAGTATGAATAAAGAAATCATTTTTATTAAGTGTAAATCATTATCAGATTAAGCGCTGAAACCTTCTCTAAAAATAATCAGGTTAATCTCCGAACAACGCGTTTGTCGCCGAGGAACCGGCGCTACATAGGGAATTGCATAGAGAGAAATTGCCGGGAAATACAGTAATTCAAATTGTTTAGCTCTTATGATTGGTCGGCACATAACCAGCCAATCAGAAATAGGAGCGAAAGTGGCCTATTCTAACCTATTGGAGGAGAATTAGATCTCAACTGAATAGGAGACGACACGGACCCATTTAACCTATGGAGAAATATTGACCAATCTATTCAAAGGCGGGACAGTTCAAATACAGTAAACAGGCAGAAAGAGCTGATTGGTTGAAGCGTCGTGGGCTCGTCCAGCTTAGCAATCAAGAGCGCAGCTACTTTTCTCATAGAGTTATTTGGGGAAAGAAATTCAGAGCGAGATCTGTTTGTGATTGGCTAAGTTAAAACAGGCGCCTTTATTTGGACCAATGGAGAGCGAGCGACCGCTCCTTTGGGTTTCATAAGCAATCTGAAAATAAAAACTGTACATGGACGAAATCAAATTATAACACTACAGAAGTTGTCACCGATGTGTATATAAAAAACGAATAATAATATGGGGTCGGTAACGAAAAAAAATATTAAATCAAATATAAAATATGTTTATATCTTTATTTTCGTTAGCCAAGGATCAATAGTATGGGTCCAACGAAAGAAGAAATTAAAACCATTGATCATTATTGAATATTAATATTTTTTTAATATTTCCCCCAACTTATTATTCATTTTTTATACACATCGGACAATTCGGCAGTTATTATCATTGATTTCGGGCTATGTATTGTTTTATTTCAGATTGCATTAGAAAACCCATAGGAGCGGTTCGCTCGCTATCTCCAATTGGTCCAAATAACTGCGCCTCTTTTACTTAGCAATTCACAAACAGAGCTTTAACCAATTTGAATATTACTGTATTTACCGGCAATTCTCTCTATTGCAAATTCCATATGTAGCGCGGTCTCGGCGACAATAAGCGTTGTTCGGGATTTAACTGATTTATTTTTAGAGAAGGTTTCAGCTCTTTATCTGATAATGTTTTACACTTAAAGGGAATCTGTCGTCATTTATTTTTTTTTTTTTTGGGGGGGGGGGTCTGAAATGGTTTTCCAGGAATTGTTAAGAATTTTGGCAAATTATTATTTCTTTTGGTTAGTGGTAAAGTATTAAAAAATTAAATTACAAAACTTGTACTATCTTCCTATTTAGCAGCGGAGGGCGCTATACCCATTAGAAAAATCTAGAACAAGCCATGTAACAAAATGCTGGAAAACAGCATGTAACCAATGCTGGGTAATGTGGGATGATCCATACTGCAGGTGTATAATCTCCACCCCCATTCCCTCCTCCCTTGGCTGTGTGTAGAAAGGAGGGGGAGGGAATTTAGTCCAAGCTCTCCATTTTGACTGGAAAAAAGGCACTAATGATGTGTTCTAGTAGTTTGTACACTGTAGTGGACATCAAATCTATATTGACAGCAGCAGTTCCTCCAGTTCATGTCAGTCGTTCCCCTGATACACATCATTACTCTTTAGTTCCTACCTGTCATGTACGTCGTTCCCCTTTAGTTCCTCCTGTTAATGTACATCGTTCCCTTAATGACATACAGTCGTTCCCTTTAGTTCTCATGTCATGTACGTCGTTCACCTTTAGTTCCTCCTGTCATGTACATCATTCCCTTATGACATACGTCGTTCCCTTTGTTTCTCCTGTCATGTACATCATCCCCTTATGACATTCGTGCGTTCATTTTAGTTCCTCCTGTATGTACGTCGTTCCCCTTTAGTTCTACTGTCATGTTACGTCTGTTCCCTTATTGACATACGTGTGCCCTCTTTAGTTTCTCTGTCATGTACGTCGTCCTCTTCTAGTTTCCTTCCTGTAATGTACGGTCGTTTCCCTTATGAATACGTGTTCCCTTTAGTTCCTCCTGTCATGTACACGTTCCCTTTTGTTCCTCCTGTTCAATGTACTCGTTCCCTTATGGCATAGTCTGTTTCCTCGTTGTTTCTCCTGTCATGTACGTAGTTCTCTTTAGTTTCTCCTGTCATGATACGTCGTTCCTCTTTAGTTCTCTGTCATGTACGTCGTTCCCTTATGACATACGTCGTTCCTCTTTCGTTCCTCCTGTCCTGTACGATGTTTCCCTGTATGACATACGTCGTTCCTCTTTAGTTTCTCACTGTCATGACGTCGTTCTCTTTAGTTTCTCTGTCAATGTACGTAGTTCCTCTTTAGTTTTCTCTGTATGTACCGGCGTCCTCTTTAGTTCCTCCTGTCATGTACGTCGTTCCCTTATGACATACGTCGGTCCTCTTTAGTTCCTCCGGTCATGTACGGTGGTTCCCTTATACATTACGACGTTCTCTTTTAGTTCCTCTGTCATGTAGTCGTTCCCCCTTTAGTTCCTCCTGTCATGTCCGTCATTCCCTTATGACATACGCGTTTCCCCTTTGTTCCTCCTGTCAAGTACGTTGTTCCCTTATGACATACGTCGTGTCCTCTTAAGTTCCTCCATGTCATGCTACGTCATTCCATCTGACACACGTCGTTATCTTTTAGTTCCTCCTGTCATGTACGTCGTTCCCTTATGACATAAATCGTTCCCATTTAGTTCCTCATGTCATGTACATCGTTCCTTATGACATTACGTCGTTTACTCTTTAGTTCCTCTGTCATGGTAGTAGTTCCACATTATAACATACGTCGTTCCTCTTTAGTTTCTCCTGTCGATGTACGTCGTTCCCTGCTGACATAGTCGTTCCTCTTTAGTTCTCCTGTCATGTACGTCTGTTCCCATCTGACATTACTTCGTTCCCCTTTGTTCCTCCTGTCATGTACGTCGTTCCCTTACGACATAGGACGTTCATTCTTTAGTTCTCCTGTCATGTACGTCGTTCCCTTATGACATACGTGTTTCCTCTCCACCACCACATGTATATAGGCTAATCCCCCCCACCACATGTATAGAGGTAAAATCTGCAGCAAAATACCCCAAGGAGTTTAGCGGCAAAATCCGCATAGAAATAAGTTAGAACGGAGTTTAGCATTCAAAATCCACGGCGAAAACGGGAGTTAGCAATCAAAAAAACACGGCAAACGGAGTTTAGATTCAAAAATCCGCGACGAAATGAGTTTAGCGTCATAAACCACAGCGAACGGGTTTAGCGGCCCAAAATATTGCAAAGAAAAATGGAGTTTTCTGTCAAAATCCACTAAAAAAACAGAGTTTAGGGTCAAAATCTGGAGCGAACGGATTTTAGCAGCAAAATCCGCCACGAACGGAGTTTAGCGTCAAAATCGGCGGCGAACGGAGTTTAGCGTCAAAATCCACGGCGAATGGAGTTCAGCGTCAAAATCCACAGCGAACGGAGTTTAGCGTCAAAATCCACGCCGAAACGGAGTTTAGCGTCAAAATTCGCGGCGAAACGGAGTTTAGCGTCAAAAACCACAGCCGAAAACGGAGGTTAGCTGGAAAAAATCTGCAAAGAAATGGAGTTTACTGTCAAAATCCGCAAAGAAACAGAGTTTAGGGTCAAAAATCCTGCAGGCGAAACAGATTTTAGCAGCAAAAAACCCCGGCGTTTGGGTTTTTAGCAAACAAAAAACCCTGGGAACGGGAGTTTAGCGTTAAAATCCGCCCCGGGGAACGAGGGTTTTGCCCTCAAAAACCGCGGGGAACGGAAATTTAGCGTTCAAAAATTTCCCCGGCCCCAAACGGGGTTTAGCGTTCCAAAAATTTGCGGCGAAACGGGGGTTTTTCGTCAAAAAACCCCCAACCCCAAACCCGGGGTTTTAGGCCCGGGGAAAAACTGCAAAGAAATGGAGTTTACTTCAAAAAACCCCAAAGAAACAGAGTTTAGGGGCCAAATCTGCAGCGAAAGGGATTTAGCCAAAAAAACGGCGTGGAAAAATGAGGTTTAAACGTCCCCAAAAAACGGCGGCGAAAAAGGAGTTTAGCGTTCAAGATCTGTAAAGTAATAGAATTTTCTTTTTTTAAAAACGGAGAGGGGAAAATTTTTTAGCAAACCCAAAAAAAATAAGAAAAGGGGTTTTTTTTTCGTCAGAAGCCGGGGAAAATTTTTATTAGTGTCCCAAAAAACTGTTAAATAAAAGGGGTTTTAGCGCCAAAAAAAAAAGTTTTAAAAAAAAAAATATTCCCTTTCGCCAAAATCCCTTTTTAAAAAAGCATTTTTAACGGCCCGAAACGGGGAGGACCTTTAAAAATTTTTTGAAAAAAAATTGAATTGTGCAAAAAAACGGTTAGCGGGCAAAAGGCCCCAAAGAAACACTTTATTAAAGGAAAAGAGGGGGACGTCCCCACACCCCGTCAAACCTCTTCTTGGCCCCCCCGTTTTTGGAGCACGAGGGGGCCCCCCGGAAAATTTTCAGTAGTGCTCCTCTGGGCCCACAATCTTTGGGTTTCCCCGCAGACAATTGAGCATGCTGAGCCTCCCCAGGGAGGGGGGGTTTTTCCTAAGTTTAAAAAAGAAAGGAATCGTTTTTTCGGTTTTCCCCCTTTCCTGCAGCCCGGGCCGGGACGACGGGGGGGGCCAAGGTAGGCCCACCCCAGGCCATAGGGGCCTTTTTTTAAACCTACCCCCCAAGGGGCCCCCGTCAGGGCCCCGACCCTCGCCGGGATCCAGCCGCTGCCAATGGGCATGAAGCGCACGGCTGGTCTCTGTGACCCGCTTCTGCGGAAGCAGAGGCAGAAGAGCGAGCGCTCCCTGCCCCGCAGACAGTGTCGGCACGCTCCCGGAGGATCGCTGGATCTCCGGTGAGCTGCAGGGCCGACACAGCGGGGCCGCGGGCCTCATAGCGCGTGGAGGACCCGGCAGCCCGTGCGCCTCAGCCCGGCAGCGTCGCATATGACGTGATGTCATCGTGACGCTGCCTCTCTCGGGCGCAGAGCGCGTCAAGGCCGTCGCGCCCGAGGAGCTTGCGGAGGAGGCTCGAGGCCTGAAGAGGACCAGAAGAGGAGCGCGCGCCGGGGAATTGGTAAGTATTAAGTTGTTGTTTAAGTGACTGCCTGTGGCCCCTATATTCTGCCGTGGCCCCTATAATGCCTTCCTGTGCCCCTATAATGGCCTTGCTGAGGCCCTTATAATGCTGCCTGTGGGCCCCTATAATTCCTGCCTGCGGCCCCCATAATGCCTGCCTGTGGCGCCTATAATGCCTGCCTGCGGCTCCCTACTAATGCCTGCCTGTGGCCCCCGATAATGCTGCCTGCTCCCTATAATGCCTGCCTGTGGCCCCTATAATGCCTGCATGTGGCCCCCTAAATGCTCTGCCTGCGGGCCCCATAATGCCTGCCTGCGGCCCCCCATAATGCCTGGTGCCCCCTTAATCCTGCCTGCGGCCCCCCCATAATGCCTGCGGCCCCCATAATGCCATGCTGCGGCCCCCTATTATGCCTGCTGTGGCCCCCCTATATCCTGCCTGCGGCCACCTATAATGCCTGCCTGTGGCCCCTATATTCTGCCTGTGGCCCCCATACGCCTGCCCCCCTTGAGGCCCCCTATATCCTGCCTGAGGCCCCCATAATGCCTGCCGGCGTCCCCAATAATGCCTGCCTGTCGGCCCCTATAATGCCTCTGCCTGGTGGCCCCCATAATGCCTGCCTGTGGCCCCCATAGTGCCTGTGGGCCCCTGTATCCTGCCTGTGGCCCCATATTAGGCCTGCCGCGGCCCCTATAATACATGCCTGCGGCCCCCTTTTATGACTTGCCTGGTGCCCCTATTATGCCTGCATGGTGCCCCGATCAGCCTGTGCTGAGCCCCCATACGCCTGTCTGTGGTCCATACGCCTGTCTGTGGTCCCCATTAAGCCTGCTGAGCCCCCGATACGGCTGGCCTGTGGCCCCCTATTGCTGCCTGTGGCCCCCCGTAGCCCTGCCTGAGCCCTTGTACGGCTGCCTGTGGCCCCCATACGACCTGCCTGGTGCACCATACGCCTTGCCTGGTGCCCCCATACGCGCTGCCTGAGCCCCCATACGCCTGCCTGGGCCCCACCACATACGCCTGCTGTAGTCCCCATGCTGCATGAACCCCTCTTAGCTTATATATTTGCCTGAGCCCCTAGTATATACCTGCCTGAGTGCCCCCTATATTTATATACCTTACTGTCTAGGGGACAATATCTATATACCTGCCTGACTGGAGAGGGCATATCTATATACCTGTCTGATAAGGGGACTTAGGTATACCTATAATTAAGGAGTTACTGGAAATGTGAGGAATCTAAAATATTTTGTCCAAATCTCTGGGAGACGAGTCTTGGCGGGGGAGCAATCAGCATGAAGGTTGTGAACCGGATGGAGACGAAAAGGGAAATGTGAACGACGCTGAGCAGAAAAGACGTCTCCGGTGAGTTACTAAATGTAACAGGCAGGGTAATCACTTATATTTCGCAGAGCCTACATACAACAAGTATCTAACCACTATATGGTCACTGTGTATGGCGGTGGTATATGTAATCAGAGCCTGTGTACAGCTGATGGTTCACATGTGGGGGTTGCGTTCGGTCAGGGTTCTGTCAGAATTATTTGAGCTTAAGTAGTAATAGTTTTGGGTCTTGTTTTGAGGAGTGTATTAGTAACAATCATCGTCTGGTATGTTTGCTCCTATGTATCGGTGGATTATTCGGTGACTGTATTTAGGGGTATTATTGCACTGTCATACGGGGGGAGACGAATTTTGAAAATGCAAATTTTGTCAGGGCCTGATTTTCCATTGTGCAGTGGACTGCTGGGAGATGGACGGGAGCTATGTGGAATGTGCAGAAAATTAGTGACGGACCTGGCGCAGGGTCGGTGAGAGGGATTTTGGTGTGTGTGTTGGGGGGGGGGGGGGTATTTTTTTTTGAGAGCGAGGGGGGGGGCGACATTGGCTGTACTGGCCTAGGGCACCAAAATGCCTTTGTCCGGCCCTGACCTGCAGTAATCACTTTATGGCAGCTTTCCTGAGTGTCCTGCTAATCCAGAGCAGAGAAAACTATCTTCTAAGCGGGGAAGGGCTCCTACACACTGGAATCTCTATTAGCTCTCTTTTACAGACTCCCAATCAAAATTACAGCAAAAGAGGATAAAAAAAGATTGATAGAAAAAACACACACATTACTGCAAAAAAAAAAATTGGCCACCAATTCCCTTTAATAAAAATTATTTTTTTAATCTACTCCATGCCGCACGGCGCTGAGGCGCCGGGAGATTGCTTTGCGCCCATCTCTCATAGGACTACAATGGGGAGAGAAGTAGCTCGCGGCTTCTGATTTGCTGGGATAGCAAGACCCCCCACTAGTTCAACCAATCAGCTATTTTCAGCATTTTTACTGATTTTGAACTGTCCCGCCTTTGATGTTGATGGGTTCAACTTTTCCATAGGCTTTAATGGAGTTCCCTGTCGCTCTATTCTGATTGGCCCGAGATAGCCAAGCCCCCTCTTGCTCAGCCAATCAGCTTATTTTTGCATTTTTACTGTATTTTGAACTTGTCCCGCCTTTGATTCGGATTGGTCAATAGTTTCTCAATAAGTTTTAATGGTTCACTGTCGCTCCTTTCTGATTGGCGGTTTCTGGCGACCAGATGAGGAATTGCTTTCAGAATTGAATTTTACTGTATTCCCGGGCAAATTTCAAATATCCTAATTCTTGATATTGCGCCCGTTCTAGATTTTGGAAAGTGATTTTTTTTTAATTATTTTTTATTTTTTGAGGGGTTTGAGCTCTTTTTTTGAGGATGATTTCGCCTTTATAAGGGTGATTTTTGGATTATACTCCGCACGGGACATCTTTAATGATTTCTCGCTGTTCCGCCTGTCTCGCATCGGAATTTATTGTGAGGCACAGTCCCGCACAGCGCCCTTGTCTCCAGCACTGCGCCCCATGGTCCCCGCACTGTGCCCCACAACACTGGCGAGAGCGCAGGGAAACTTTTCACACCATGTTTGAGTGACCTCCTGGGCGGCGAATATTAGGCGCAGCCGCCGGCACTGGCCTAAGTCCCGCACTGCGCCTCAAACAATGGCGCGAAGGCGCGGGGTTTGTTTTTTTGGGGGGGGGGGGGGGGGACTTTACACGCATGTCTAGTGCGCTACCTAGGGCGGCGATATATAGGCGCAGCGCCGCTCTGCCACCTTAGTCCCGCACTGCGCCTCAAAACCACTGGCGAGGCGCGGGGACTTTACATTGGAAAGTATTGAGCGCGCCCCGGCCACGACATAATTCAGGCGCAAGATTTTCGCCAGAAAAAATGGGGAGGAAAGGTGCGCCCCGACGTGGCGAGATTCATACATGTCGCCCTTTGTGTTTCTGTTTTGCATATTATGTCTTTGAGAGTGATCTTGACATGAGAGGGGGCCATATACCTTATAGGCTCAGCCTTATGAGCATTTGGGCATATATATGGTGTTGTAATTCTTTTATTTTCTAGCAGGCGTTTATTGTTTCCCACATGAATATTCCCATATAGTTTGTCTATTCCCCTGACTCTCAATGAAGTCACAATTATGGTAGAAATAGAAATGTTTTGGTATTGTTTTCAGGGATATGGCGTCTGGGCAGTCCTTAGCCGCAACAATATCCCGAACATGTTCCCTCATCCGGATTTTAAGTTCGCGAGTTGTCAGTCCAATATATATTTTAGAAGCCCCACATATTTCATAGTAAATTACATTAGAAGTTTTGCAGGTGATAGTATGTAAAATCTTATGTTGTTTAGACCCAACCTCTGACTCAAAATCCGTAGTTTTGATATATTAGGACAAGCTACGCAATGTCCACAAGGTGAGCAGCCCCATTTTGGCCCTCTAGAGTTGAAAACATTCACTCTTGGTGGGACATAGTGACTCTTAAGATCTTTTAGATTTTTGCCCCTCCTTGCAGTCATTAAGGGCTTTAATGGTATCTCACTGGCCAAAGTTGGTTCAGTAAGTAAAATTGGCCAGTGTTTATTGAGAATTGACCGTATATCATCCCACCGGAGGTGTCTTTACAGAATTATGGGCCCCTGGGCACAGCCCTGCAGTGGACCCTGCCCAAAAACATGACATCACACTTGGCGATACCTCGAGCCTCCCTTAAGTACACTCATATTATAACGCCACTTATATCTTGACACCGGCAGCCTACAAAAATAATTGGCAGGGAGCCTTTAGCTCCCTTAATTGTTTGCACATCCTTAAAACACACAAACAGTTAAATAAGCAAAGCCAACCAAGGGATCCAGGGTATGTTTCTTGTATTCCTGGGACATACATAGACCACTTGGGCCCCCTATAACTGTGGGGCCCCCAGGCAACTGCATAGTGTGCCCAATGGGAAAAATGGCCATGCATCTCACTTATCATTGAAGAGGAAAATAAACCGTATTTGGGGGTTTTTGTTATATGATCTTATTTTGTTTGTTAGCAGTTAATAGCGTGGGGTATGTTTGGCTCTTAAATATCCTTTTTTGATCTGCCGATGACTATAACCTCTTTCAACGAATCTCTCTTGGAGGTCTTTAGCTTGAGTTTCAAATTTATTATCCAGTCAACAGATCCTCTTCATTCACTGCCGAGATAGTGGATTGTGGGTGAGCAGATGTTGCATGTAGCAATGTGTTTGCTGCTGTTTCTTTTCTATATACATCAGTCTGTAACAGACCAGTTTGATCAGTCTCAATAAGAATATCCAAAAAAGGATGATAGTTAAATGTAAGTTTAATATTTAGATTATTTTTATTAGGTTCACTCATGAACATCTCCAATTGATTGGCAGTCCCCTGCCAGAAGAAAAGAACGTCATATATGTACCGCAGCTAGCACTGTCCATGGTTTACCGCAGCCACGCCGTCACTGCAGATGACCTGCCTCTCCCACATGCCGAGAAAGAGGATGGCATATGACGGCGCACACACGGCCCCCATGGCAGTGCCCTGTCGCTGCACATAGAAGACATTTTTAAATACAAATAAACTGTGTGTAAAAATAAAATTGAGGAG
Organism: Phyllomedusa bahiana; assembly: GCA_025379985.1. Taxonomy (NCBI): domain Eukaryota; kingdom Metazoa; phylum Chordata; class Amphibia; order Anura; family Hylidae; genus Phyllomedusa; species Phyllomedusa bahiana. Next base: position 55,483 of record JAODAL010026272.1, read on the forward strand.
CTCAATAATCAAATAACATAGATATCCATCTAAATCACTCATCCCCAAAAAGAACTGCACTGTGTCAATACCATCTCTGTGTCTGTGGTTACTAAGAGCATGTCTGATTCCAAAGAAATGCCATCTAGTCTTCTAAGGACATCTGTTGTGTCCTTCACATATGAGGGTAGACATTCCACAAGGGGTTTTAAATAGTAGTCAATAAACTTGTACACTGGATCACATATCCCACGATAGGACGTCCTGGGGGTTCAAAAGAGTTTTTAGGACATAAAACTGTCAGACCATCAAGAACTTTCTTTGGAATAATCCCCAATTCATAGGATTTTTTGAAGAATTTGATGTAAATCCTGAAAAAGCCTGTTTATAGGATTTGAGGACAGTTTTTTTTAGCTGTCTCTATAGTATGTAAGTTCTTTTAAAACCTTATTATACTGTATAGACAAATTATCCTCTTGGGTTTCATTAGGCAATATTTTAAAGGGAACCTGTCACATAGGTTATGCCCTCCTTGCTGAGGACAGCACAAGCTGCTGTTTCCAGCGCTGTGCCCCTTATTCTGTAAGATGCAGCAGTTCTAGAGCATTTACCCCTCAAATCTTATTCATGAGCAGGTGTTAGCCCCGCCCACCAAAGACTAGCCCCGCCCACTGACAGTTATTCACATGTTTCTAACTAATCAAAGTAATAGGTTTATCAGTTGAGGTGGGCGGGTTAGCCTCAGATGGGCGGGGTTTTTAAAAAACTGACTGTTTGAATGACTCTTTGAATGACTCTTCTGGCAATGCCTTGAGAAAGAGTGAACTTGTGCGCGAAACGGCTGTAGGCTGAATTAGATGTGCTTGTTTCCCACAGCATGTGAGTGTTTGTAAATAAAGACCTTTGAAGAAGAAAATCATTGAGTGCCGCTTAGGGCATGTTCACACGACGGATTTGGCCGCGGTTATGGCCGTGGGTTCCAACGCAGTTTCCATGGCCAAATCGCGCCTATTATATTAACATGGTTTCCTATTGGACTCCGCGTTAATATTCACACGCCGCAGGTTTGGCCGCGGTCTTGCCGCGCGTGTTTGAGAATTCTTGACAGGGAGTCCTCGGCGCGGCGGCAGCGCGATGTCGCCGCGTTTGTCGCCGCGGGTGGTGCGCGGCTGGCCCGCTGCTCGCGGCGCGGTTTGCCCCCTGCCTATTAATTTGCATGGGGGCAAACCCTCTCCGCAAGCCGCCTCCCAAGCCACGCTCCACCCGCGCCGAGACCCCGCCCAGCGCCCGCACCGCAAACCCGCTTCGGGAGACGCGAGTTTGCGTCAAGGGTTGTACGGGGTTTGGCCGTGGGTTCCGCGGTTCCCGCGGCCAAACCCATCGTGTGAACGGGGCCTTACACTTCTTATCGTCTGGATTACCATTTGAACTATACTATTTAGAAGCTGAGCACCAATGAATTTAAAAGTATTTGCGATGTGTTATTGCATGGAGTAGCAATCAGTACTTAAAAGGAGAGTCATGTGGTTCGGTGCCGCCTGGATTGCTCTTTGTTTTGGCTATATAATTGTTTGTACAGATGAACGAGGCGCCTTTATA
>JAODAL010026273.1:0-57060 GCA_025379985.1 Phyllomedusa bahiana
TTTCTTTTTAGGATTTTCTTTAGGGCCATACGGTTTGGGGACACCAAAGGGTGCTAAAATTTAATAATACCCAAAAAAATACTTTTTTGGGGAATACACCCCTTAAAAGAAATTCCAGGGGTGTAGTGAGTATATTAGCCCTAGGTGTGTTTCACAGATTTTTTTAATGTAAGGCTGGAAAAATGAAACATTTTATTTTTTTTATTTTTACAAAGAATCCTGGAAAAAAAGCACCCCAAAATTTCTTCCACGTTCGGGAATATCCTATATGTGGGCGTAAACTGTTGTTTTGGCACATGGCAAGGCATACAAAGGAGGGAGCTCTATTTGGCTTCTGAAATGCAGATTTTGGTTGCTGCTACGTTGCATTTGCAAAGCCCATCCAGGAGTCACCCCATTTTGGATTCAACACCTCTCAGGGAACTCATCTAGCGGTGCATTGTGCATTTCGGACCCACAGGTGCTCCATAGTACTGGAAATGTAAAAAAAAAAAAAAAAAAAAAAAAAAAGTGATTCTGCTGTGGTTTTTCGCATTTCACTTTTACAGCGCTCACCACGTGGTATAGATGACATGGTAACTTTACTATGCGGGTCGGTACAATTATAACCATATCAATTTTATATATATTTTTTCTTATATTTTACCACTTAAACACTATAGAAAGGAGTTCCTCATAGTCTGACAGTCATAACTTATTTATATTTCTGTTTATGGAGCTATATAAGGGCTTGTTTTTCTTCAGGATGAGTAATGTTTTCAGTGGTAGCATTTTGGGGCTCATATGACAACTTGATCGCTTTTTACCAAGAATTTTGAAAAGGGAGATAAAAATAAAAACAGCAATCCTGGTAGTGATTTCAGTTTTAGTTTTTAGAGCTGTCACCGTGCAGTAAAAACGACTTGTTAACTTTATTCAGCAGGTCGATAAGATGACAATAATACTAAATTTGTATATTTTTCATGTTCTACAGCTTTTACACAATAAAAACAGTTTTATTTTAAGAAGATAACATCTTTTTACATCACCATAGTCAGAGCCATAACTATATTTTTTTGTGTATTGTAAGGCCCCGAAGGGCAAGGTTGTGAATGGGGTATACATAGGCCCCAGAGTTCTCTCTCAAGTATGGCGAGAATAATACATGTCACCGAGAGACCTGGCCTCGGTGGGGTAGAAGCCGTCAGTAGTTGCATTAGGCGGTTGGCACATGTTTATCAAAGTAGTTTTAGCTGTGAAACACAGCTTAGTCCTGGTCTGGCTTTTACCGGGAGCAGTCAAAGAGTTGGGTGGGTGACTGCTCCCCATGTTCCAGTGCCAGGGTTTCGTCTGGCTATATAAGTCAGCTAGTTAGCTGACTGGGTGTGTGTCTGCAGTTACAGGCCAGGAAGCTGGGCCTGAGAAGCTATACCACAAGCTCCAAGCTACAAAACGGTAGTAAGGACTACTTTTATTTAGTTAGCGCTCGGACGAGCAGGAGTTTATTTTGTGCAATATTTGTGTTGACATACGTTTTGGGGTGCCCTCCACACAAAAAAACGCCGGACAAGAAAATGTGCTTCTACTACAAGGCCCGTCTGTGTCCTCCATTGCCTGGGACTTGGCTGTACCACTGAGCTTACCCCCCTTACAGTATGTACAGTGAAGGAAATTAGTTGATCCCTTGTTAATTGTATAAGTTTGTCCACTGACAAAGACATGAACAGTCTATAATTTTAAGGGTGGGTTAATTTTAACATTGAGAGATAGAATATCCAAAATAAAATTCAGAAAATCACATTGTATAAATTTATTACTTTTTTGCAGTTAAAAAAAAAATAATTTAATTCCTCTGGCAAAAAAGACTAATACTTGGTGGCAAACCTTTTGCTGGCAAGATAGCGCAGCGTTTTTGTAGTTGATGTGGGGTGTGTCCATGTCAAAGGATTTTGGTCTTTTATTCTTTCCCCGATATCTGTAAATCATTAAGATTTTGAGGCTGCCGCTTGGCAACTCGGAGTGTAATTCCCTCCACAAGTTTTCTATGGCATTCAGGTCTGGAGCACGATCTGGCGGAGGTAAGGAGGTTGTCACTCAGGATTTTACGGTACATGGCTCCATCCATTCTTCCATTGGCTTAAATTTGTCCCTTTTTGCCCCATCAGAGAAAACCCCCAAAACATAATTTTTTCCTCCATGGGCGGGGGGATGGTGTTCTTTGGGTATAGCCAATTCTCTTCTCCAGAACGGCAAGTTGAGTTAATGCCAAGAGCTCAATTTTTTTGTCTCATCGACCGCACTTTCCCCAAATCCTCACGAATCAAGGTGTTCACTGGAAAACTTAAACGGCCCTAAAATTGGGCTTTTTGAGAAGGGGGGAAAATTGGGGGGCACAGGTCTGCCTGAGACCTGAGTCTTACTTTATTTAGGCTTCCAACAATACAACAAAGCTATAGTTTACCAGAATATCCTTTAATGAGATTATGATTTTTCTCAATCTGTACTGGTACATAGTGCAAACTTCAAAGGACGCCTGTGGCCAATTTGTTTATGTTAAAATCATCTAAATGCTTTTTTTTTTTTTTAACAAAAGTCTATACTATAAACCAGAATGCAATTTCAAAAGCCATGAATAGCTGAGGGCTATCTTTTTTTTCTTTTTTTTTTTGCAGGACAAATTATATTTTTAATGGCATCAATTAATTTACTACATAATTTAATATTAAAAATATATATATATGTAGGGTGGAATGGAAAAAATAAATTTTCATGGAGTTTATGGTGTCAAATTTTGAGGATACCAAATATTTTCATTACATTTTACTATTTAAAAATAACTTCGAAATAATTGCTTTGGGTTGTCATTTTCTGATGCCCATAAATAATCATATTTTCTCTTCAATATACCTATATGAAGGCATGTTTTTTGTGGGATTAGTTGTGGTTTTTATTAGCTCTATTTTTGGTGCACACAAAGTTTTTATCACTTTTAATGTATTTATTTTTTGAAGAAGTGACGAAAAACAACAATTTCGGCATTGGGTTTTCACCACATTCAATATGCAGGATAAATAACGGAATACCTTAATAGCGCAAACATTTTGGTAAGCCAGAGCCTGGGTGTAACAAAAGTGTGGAAAAAGCACAGTATACTGAACAACATTAGTATTTCAGTGAACTGTACTAGCAATTATGTATTTACATGTTTAAGTCCCATATGTGAACTTAAAAAAATAAGCAAGAAGTAGGTTAAAGTTTTTAAAAGTATAAAAAAAGGCTTTTTTTACAGGTTTGTCAAAGAAATAAACAAAAATGTAAACCTTATTGGTATCACTAAACCCATAATCAAACTATTAAACTATTACCTTACTATGCACAGTGTAGGACATACATTTTTTTTTTTTACATTGTGGCTTTTTCTCACCAGTTCAAAAAAAACCAAAACGAAATAAAAAGTAAAAAACAGTTAATGTAACCTAAAATGGTTCCAAAAAAATGTCAAGCCCTCACACATGTCAAAGTAAAAAAAAAATGCTATGGACCTCCGAATATGTATGGCAATGCAGAGCTTTTCTTTTTTTTTTCTTTGTAAAAACAAGTTTTTATTTTTTAAAGTAGTATAAAACTAAGAAAAAAAAACTGTGTACATCTGGTAATTCCAAAATTGTTCTGAACTGCAGAATAAAAGTTAAAATGTAATTTATACCACATAGTAAATTCTTTAAAAAACAAAAGACAATAGTGGAATTGTTTTTTTTTTCTTTTTTTCATTTCATCCTACAAATATATATTTTTTAAGTTCCTAATAAATCATATGGTACATTAAATAGTCTAGTACCATTAATAAATACAACTCATTGAACAGAAAACAAGCTCTTTAAGCCTGAAAAACAAAAAAAAAAGTTTTCAGGAAGAGGTTAATGTTGAACAATGTGTATCTACTGTATGTCAAACTCCTAATTAGTGCAGTCACCTGCACATACAGCAATAATACTAGACCCGGTCTGTGTCCAAGTCAATTTGTTCTTAACTCTGTTTGGCCAGACTGAACAGTTACTCTGTTGAATCAAAACTGGTGAATCCGATAATGTACATCTGCAATAGATTTAAATGTAGCATATGCGATGCTGGCAGATGCTTCTGTATTTTACTTTGTGGTGAAGCATAAAGTGTACACTTAGTGCTCTATTCAGAAATCCTTTCAGTCAAAGCAATTTGAGTTTATATATAAAAAGGCCAATACTGCAAAATATAATTTTGAAAATATATATTTATACTTTATTAGGAATCCAGACTTAAAATGGAGGTGAGGACTCGGATAGGTAAGTGTCCAGTACAAGTGAAGACAATACAGCTGCAATTTATTAAATAAAAGATGCATCAGAAACACAAGTCAGTCAATGTCAACGTAAGGATACAATAACTCATAAATGGCAGGTTATGGGATGAAGAAAAAAAATGGTCAGCAACATTGGACCAGTACAGAAAATGAAAGAACAAAAACTGTAGCCATGTCCCTTCAGACAACTGTGATGGGTTGTCTCTTTTACTGCCGAGTAGTTCCGGAGTCATCTTCCATCCTCTTCATATTAAACTGCTTTCTGATGCTCTTACAAAACCAATTGCAGTAGGTAAAGAATGGAGGTTCTATCCACCTCTTCCAAGCATGCTCTGTGGAGGGGAAAAAAGGGAGTGAAGAAAAATCATCAGTAGTGATTGTATAAAAAAAAAAAAAAAATCAACTATCAGAATTAACGTCAGATTTTTCTAAATGAGTCTAAGACCATGTCTACACAGCACTGGTTTTGGTCGACTTTTTGGCAGATTCAGTATTTAGAAACCGCCAAAAATTCAACTGTAACCAGTGTCCATAGACCCCAATAGAAAATCCGGGCTGTAGTCTACATAGCACAGATTTTCTCCGGTTGGCTTTGAAATCCATCGTACTCAGGCAGATTCTAAAATGCTCTATCTTTTGCTGGATCCCGTACAGTCAATGCGAGAAATCCGAAAACTGACCACGGTTTTTAGCGCAAACCCGCACCAAAAACCGCGGTGTGGCGATGTTAAAATGCTGTCTGATTTTGAATGACATTTTAACATTGCTGTGTAGACATAACCTAACACAGATGGTGGCGAGATGAAAGAGTCTAATAATTACACTAGACTACTTTCTATGTTCCTCAGAGTAGGTCTAAAGCAGGGCAGGGAACACCAGATGAGGTAGCACGAAAATGAAACAACTGAACTTGAACTACTTCAAAAAGTATCCAAAATGAATATACCAATGTGAAATCTAAGAGCTCGTAATGCAAAAGCATTGGCTTTTTTCCACAATACAGTCTACATACATTTTGACCACTATTGGAATTCTCTGCACCATATTCTACACAGAGTACCATTCAAATCATAGATGGTTAGCTTAAAACATAACATCAAGCAACATTTTGGTCAGTACCGCTCCTGCAGTTTCTTCAGTGGTGGATTGAGCATGGAAACGACACCGGTCTTATTTTCCGACATCTAGTGCCAGCCATTTTAGAAGGTTTAAAATACAGGGGGGGCCTTATGTATAAAAATGTCTAGGTCTAAGACTGTCTTTGTTGCCCATAGCAACCAGAGTTCCCCCTTCATTTCATATGGGGCTCTGGAAAAATGAAACTGGCACTCTGATTGGTTGCTATGGGCAACAAAAAGTCTTAGAGCTAGACCGTTTTCATACATGTCCCCCAGGAATGTTAGGTGAGACCTTATAGGGTTCCTGCAACTGATGCCAATTCTCAGAAATTCTGGCTTAAATGATCAATTTTTAGCTATAAAAGTATAATCCTAAAAACTGATCTTATAAACGCGACCATTATTACAGGTTTACTACAGCAATAAAAGCCTTGCTTCACACTTATTAATATTATATAGCAATAGGATTATTATTCTTTATACAGGGATAAATGTATTTATACAGCATCAATTAGACTGAATTCTAGCTGTATACATCCATAGCTCTATACCAGTAGCGGTAGCATCGTGCTGCAGATACATATGTATTAACACACTGGGGCACATTTTTTAAGGCAATGGCACCAAATATAATGGTGTGCATGCTGTACACCACATTTATAAAGCGTTTTAGACAACATCTAGACTCTTCTGCCCCATGTCTGACAAAAGGGGCTTGACATCAGTAAAAGGGGCTTGGCTTCATGGGAAGGAGGTGTTGTTTAGTCTGCGTCACTGTGCGCCAACATTTTGGCACAAAGCAAGCCAACTTCTAAAAGTTGCACAGTTAGGCTGTTTTAAGGTGCGCCAGATTTGTCAACACTGATAAATGTGATGCATTGTAAGACTTTCTAATTTAACTTTATACTGTCTAAGGTTTAGACAGTATTGCTCAATCTGACCCATAATGAATAAACAGCAGAGACACTGATTACAATATAATATTAACCACTATAAAATGCATTCTAATAAAATGCAATGATAGACACACCTAGAGACATGCCAAGTACCTCCTTTTTAACCTGGATGACATGGGGTGAAAAAGTGAAGGGAACTAACCGTACATAGTAAAGTTATGAGAAATGGGGTCATTGCTGCATCCCAAAACACAGCCGCACGGCAAAGGGGCAGTACAGAATTCTCTCATTTTTTACCACCTACGACCTTAACTGCTATGGGCAAAAAAGCAGATATCTTGATAGTTTATTGAATTACATCTTTCCAGCCAATGTATGTATTTTTATCATGTTTCATGTTCATTTGCAGCCTTCACCACTGAGACATGACTGTGCAGATTTCTCACTAACATCACTTTCTCCTAAACATCAATTGGCATGGGCAATCAATAGTTTTGGTGGTAAAAGCACTTAACAAGTCAGAATACTCCATAGTTCTAATTATATTCTGACCACCGTGTGTGCATATCGCTTTACCCCCCACAATGTACAGGACATGGCTTCCAGCAGGTTCTCTCAGGAGATCACAGCTGAGGGTACAATAATCCAGCCTTCATTAATAAAACAAAAAAGGAAGAGTTTCAACTACACAGACCGCAATAAACCCTGCCAGAGATTGCAGCAAATGTAGAGAAGTGAAGCCACTCTTCCACTGAACGCTGATGGTGCGGTAAATGAAATCCTGAACACACATCTGCAGCTGGAAGACGGCTGTTGTGCACCTCCGTAATGAGGCCAAGTGTAAAGCTCCCTGTAACATGTTCATATATGATCTATGTGCAAGTATATAATACTCTTCCGGATATCTAAACCATTATGTATATAAGGCAGCCAAATCTGTAAAAAGTAAAAAAATAAAAGTCACTTGGACTCTGTTCACACTTGCATCACAATTGCTGTTAATGTGAGTCACTGGATACTACTGTCTTACAGTAGGGTTTGTCAGTGTGTTCCCCTTTTTTGTAAGGAAAAATAGCCATGCATGCAGCTATAATTTTATTTTTCAAATTTGCCAGGACTGCCAAGGGATTCTCTGATGGCAGTGTGAACAAAGCCTGATGCAGTAACCACTAAAATTCTACCGCAGACCCACAACACTGGCGATGACACTGTTACCGAGGCCTGGCACAAGCGTATGACCAGGACAAGTGACAATCTGCAATGCCGGCGGTAGTAGTATTATAGGGAAAAGGAAATTATAGATAACCTATATTCAAAGGACATCGATCAAGAAGATGCTTATCTGATAGGAAGGAGGTATATAGCAGGTTTATATTTATATATATTGGGAGTTTCAGCTCCTTAACATGTGCCCCCCTGTTTTTAAAGGGAACAAAAGTAATTGGACAAATTAAATAATTGTAACTAAAATGCTAATTTCTAATACATGATTGAAAAACTCTTTGTTGTCCGTGAGTTCAAGACTTCAGGCAGTCATTACCACCAGACGCTGTGCTTCCTCCTTTTTAATGCTCTGCCAGGCCTTTACTGCTGCGGTTTTCAGTTGCTGTTTGGTTTTAGCCTTTCTGACTGAAGTTCAGTCTTTAACAAGTGAAATGCTGCTCAGTTGGGTTGATATCAGGTGACTGACTTGACCTTTCAAGAATATTCCACTTCTTTGCTTTAATAAACTCCTGGGTTGCTTTAGCTTTATGTTTTGGGTCATTGTCCATCTGTATTATGAAGCACCGACCAATCAGTTTGGCTGCATTTGGCTGGATTTGAGCACATAGTATGTCTCTAAATACCTCAAAATTCATCTGGCTGCTTCTATCACATCATCAATAAACACTAGTGACCCAGTGCCACTGGCAGCCATGCATGCCCAAGCCATCACACTGCCTCCACCGTGTTTTACAGATGATATGGTATGCTTTGAATCATGAGAATCATGAGCTGCACCACATCTTTGCCATACTTTTTTCTTTCCATCATTCTGGTAGAGGTTGATCTTGGCTACATCTGTGCAAATAATTTTCATCCAGAAATGTGCTGGCTTTTTTAGATTTATTTTTTTAAGCAAAGTCTAGTCTAATCTTTTGATTCTTGAGGCTTATGAGAGGCTTGCACTGTGCAGTGAACCCTCTGTATTACTTTCATGCAGTCTTCTATTTATGGTAGATTTGAATATTGATATGTCTATATCCTGAAGAGTATTCCGAGACACTGTGTTCAAATCCAGCCAAATGTAGCCAAACTGATTGGTCAGTGTTTCATAATACAGATGGACAATGATCCAAATCAAAGCCAAAGCAACCCAGGAGTTTATTAAAGCAAAGAAGTGGAATATACTTGAATGGCCAAGTCAGTCACCTGATTTCAACCCAATTGAGCTGCATTTCACTTCAGACAGAAAAGCCCACAAACAGACAGCAACTGAAAACTGCTGCAGTAAAGGCCTGGCAGAGGATTAAAAAGAAGTAAACGCAGATCCGGTGATGTCCATGAGTTCAAGACTTCAGGCAGTCATTGCCAAAAAAAGGGTTTTCAACCCCGGGTTTTATAAATTAAAAATTTTATTTACAATTATTTAATTTGTCCCAATTACTTTTGTTCCCTTTAAAAAAAGGGTGACCTATGTTAAGGAGCTGAAACTCCTAAACCCTTGATCCGAATTTAATGTGGATACCCTCAAATGAAAGCTGAGAATCTGGACTTTATGTACATGTCCACTGTATCACTATAACTTGAATATGTTTCAGTACACAGATACAAAAAAACTAAATTTGTGTCAGTGTCCAAATATATATGGACCTAAGTGTATATACACATATATATATATATACACACACAAATATATATATATATATATATATATATATATATATATTTACCGTATATACTCTAGTATAAGCCGAGTTTTTCAGCACAATAAATGTTGTACTCGAGTCACTGTCAGCGCTTGGGCGCTGCAATGGCCCGGGCGCCGGCAGGGACACTTCAGCTATTTGCGACTCCTCAGAGAGCACATATAACCGATTGCAGAGTACAGCCCACAGCGTCCGGGAGCTGCCGTGGCCCGTCGCTGTCGGCGATCTCTTCCCCTGTGTGCGACACCTCTGGGAGCGCATACAGGTGAAGATACCACTGCAGAGCAGAGAGCGAGCGCGCCCTGCTCCGCAGTGGACTCCGAAGTTTCCGGCACAGGCAGCGTGTGTCATCATGCTGCGTGCGCGGCCTGATGACATCACCCTGCCTGTGCCCCAAGACAGAGAGGAGCGCCCGGGAGGCCGGACAGCGAGGGAGTGAGGTAAGTGTTTGTATTTATTTTTTTTAAACCCTGCCTATAGAAACACATACCTGCCAATACCCTGCCTATAGAGACATATACCGGCCTATACCCTACCTATAGACATATACTTGCCTATAGAGACATATACCGGCCTATAAGGACATATACCTGCCTATAGAGAAATATACCTGCCTATAACCTGCCTATGGGGGATATATACCTGCCCATACTTTACATATACCTGCCTATAACCTGCCTATGTAGGACCTATACCTACCTATAACTGCCTATGGGGGATATTAAATTGCCTATACCTGCCTATGAGGTACATTAAACTGCCTATACCTGTCTATATAATTTTTTTGGTATCCATTTTTTTTTTTTTAAATTTACCAAAATCCTCTGCATTTTCCACCCTAGGCTTATACTCGAGTCAATATGTTTTCCCGTTTTTTTGTGGCAAAAGTAGGTGCCTCGGCTTATACTCGAGTATATACGGTATATAAAAATAAAAAAAAAATGCCCATCAGTGCAGGGTGTGACTTCGTACTCTGTGCCAGTAAAGTTTTTGACTAATATGTATGATACCAAGCTACATCTTATTTGAAATAACGGCATCTTAGCAGAGATGCCTAAAAAGTGCCAAAGGGGTTTGGTGCCTTGATATAGCCTAAAGAAACTCTGTATATAACACAGCAAATCTGATCGTCAAAGGTGATTTCACATCCAGGCAGGTTTTAAGATAGAATTAGTATACATACTACGTTGGCAAGGTGCTGATTTTCTTATCTGCTGCTCATTTTTGCAGGCTTTGTTTCTCCCTCCCTAATTCTCACTACTAGTACCATAACATTGCTAGCACTCCTGCTTTCATGAAAATGTACATCCTATTATCAGTAGCGTGAGCTCAGCATGCTATCTAGCCTCCTACAAAAAACAAAACATTAAAATCTGGAATGTGTTGCTGTCCTCTAAAAACATATTATCACTTCAAACACATCAGTTAGGAGCAACCCAGACCCTGCTGTGCCACACACAGTAAACCTAGGCCACACGGCAGAGCTGGTGCTGCTTACAGAATACATCAATCAGCCAGAACGTTAAAACCGGTGAAATGAATAGCATTGGTTATCTCCAAACAGTGGTACCTGATGAGGTGTGGACTATATGATGCAGCAAGTGACCTGTCAGTTTCTCAAGTGTAAGGATCTGAGTGATTGTTGTAAGGGCCAAATTGTGATGGCTAGACGATGAGGTCAGAACATCTCCATAATGACAGATCTTGTGGGGTGTTCCTAGAATGCAGTGTATAGTACCTGTTCAAAATGGTACACCAGGAACCCGTGAACCAACAAGAGGGTTAAGGGAGCCTAAGGCAGGTGAGAAGTGACGGTTAATCATCTGATCTTATCCCACTGGAGGTACTGTGACACAAGTTACAGAGATATTTAATAATGGCTACGACAGATTGCAGAAAACAAAGGTGATAGCAGCTTGCTACTGACCTCAGTTTATCTTTGTCCACCACTAACCAACCACCTACAATCAGGACTGGGACGACGGGTAGGCGGAGGAAGGTGACTGCCTAGGGTGCCACTTCATCACAGGCAGAAAAGGGGGTGAAAGACGTAATGGAATGGTGCTATATGCCTTATTTTCCTAGAACACCAGAATACCTTGTCCTAGTCCTGCATACAATAGGCACATGAGCATTAGGATGGGATCATGGGTGGTGCATGTGTGTCACTTACCCTCGGATAGGGTTGCCTTAATTTCAACCAAAAAATACAGGCCAGCTTCACATGTGTAAAAAGGAGTTGCTGTTTAGAACATTGTGGGTTGTGGAGCTTCACAACACTTTGGGTTTTATTGTTTGTGAGGGATTTTAAGAATTCTCGAAGCAAAGAACAGACATTTTCTTTTGCCCTACATTTGATCTATATTACGGCGGTAAACACTAAGGGCGACATGTATGAACGGGGCTGCGCCAGTTTTCTGGTGTACTTTGAGCCAAAAGGAATGTATAAAGAGGCGTACTCCAAACTTTGATGGGATAAGTGCCTTTTGGGAAATTGAAACCCCAAGGGGGGGGGAACTTTTTAAAAAGGGCGGGGGGGGGGGGGCCGGGAAGATAGGGGGGGCGTTCTGGGGGCGGTAGCACCACATTCGTAAAAGTAGACACATTTATAAATTTTTGGGACGCCAAAAACTTTGGTGCGGGAACATTTTTAGAACAATAGCCCCAAGTTAAAGGTGGTCCCCTGACCCAGACTTTTCTTATTAGTACTATTTTTAGGGCCCTGTAGTATGAACGCAGAAAAACAGGGTTTCTTTACATTGGGGCGCAGTCTTTATTCCATAAAGCGATTTAGAAGGGTTCTATCGGGCCCAAATTTAAAATTACGGGGGTTCCCCTTTTAAATTTTACCAGACTTTAATTTGACCGGGTTTTTTTGTTCAGCAAAATACTGATTTAAATAAGCTAAACAAAGATCAAAAGATATGTACCAATCCTTTAAGGTCTAGGGCAGGGAGAGGGTTAATTATGAGTCCCTGGTGAAGAGCAGTGGATTGGTAAATGCTGCACCCCTGGTGGTCTGGGGAAGCGATGGCATTGATGACAGGCTTTCTGGTGGTCAAAAGCACTGACGGGGTTAATGTAATGATTCAAGGAGACCTAGAGCAAGGAAGGAGCGAATGCAAAGATCCTGGGTGGAGATGGAAGAAGGGGTTAATGTTAGTTGGGGTTACTCCCCCTCTTCGGCCCCCAGTCTGCATTAGCAATCATTTTTATTTATTATTTTTTATTTTATTATTTTTTCATTTTTTTTTGGAGCGCCCCTTGATTCCGGGGGCGCTGTACATTTCAGGCGGGGTACAAAAAAAACATTGGTCGGGACAATTAAAAAAGTGACAATAAGTGACTAACAACTGGTACAGAGGGAGAAAAGGTCCCTCCCCGTGAGGGCTTACAATCTAAAGGGAAGGGGGGAAGAGACAGAAGGTGAGGGGGGGGGACATGTTTGTGGGGGGGGGAGGAGGTCCAACAGGGTTAATGTTTTTTATAGGCAATCCTAAAAGGGGTAGGTTTTCAGGTTCCCGTTTAAAGGCCGTTGAGAGACGGGGGAGAGTCTGAGGTGTTGGGGCATTTAGTTCCAAAGTGTGGGGGAAGCACGAGAGAAAGCCCGGGAGGGTTTTATGTGGGGAGGTGATAAGGGGAGAGCAGGGGGAGAAGGCCGGGAGGAGCGGAAAGGTTGCGGGGAGGGGAGGTTTTTTAAGAGTTTAAGGCAGAGATATATGAAGGGGAGGGGTTTCTGGAAAACCTTGTAGGTAAAAAGTTGTTTAGTTTTGAACTGGTTCGCGGGGCCCAATAGGAAGCCAGTGAAGGGAAATGGGCCCGGGGGGAGAGGCAGGGGATTACCGGGAGAAAAAGGGTTAATCGGGAGGGCAGCAGATTTAAAGGGAATGGTTTGGAGGGGACCCCAAGGGGTGCAAGTTTGGGGGGGGCCCACAGAGGAGGGTTTCAGTAGTCGAGGGGGGGGAAAACGAGGGCATGGAAAAGCTTTTTTTTAAAGGGGCCCAAACCCTCATTGGCTTTCGCAAAAAAAAAGCTCTGATTTTTAATTTGAAAAACTCCCAAAAAAGTTTTTTTTACCATATACAGAATGTCTAAATATGGTAACCCTTCCATATATGACTGTTACATCACCCGGGCTTTCCATGTGGAAGCCAATTGGTGGTCCCATTTTTCTTCAGCACCCCCCAAAATTCCCAAAAATTTAAAGGAGGGGGGGTGGGGGCTTTGCAAAATTATTGGGTTAATTGGGTTTTTCATTTTTAAATGACTGTTTGGGTGAATGACCCTCTTGCTGTAGGAGAAAGGGAGGGTTTGCATTACTTGTACAGTTTTTTGGGCCCATTTTTGCTTTAAAGCCCCCTGAAAAAAACAGTTTTATAATATAATTTTGAGCTGGGGGTTATTAGAATTTCAATATCTGCAAGACAGTCTTTAGGGAAATTTCTGAAAGCATGCAACATTTTTATGCAAAATTCAAGTTAAATTTCGGGGAGAAAAACCCAAAAAAAAAAGCCAACAAAACTAAACAAAGCTTTAAAGCCCCGAAACCCCAAAAGATAAACAGAATATTTAAAAAAATCAAACCCGGGGAAATATATTACTTAGCAAAGCAAACTTTAGAAAGTATTTCTAAGTTTCAGCACTGAAAAGAATGTGTTTCATATACAACGGAGGTAAAACAAAAAATTTTAACAAAATGGAAAATGTGTTTGTTTTTTTTTCCCTGTTTGGCCCGGTTAAAAGCCCCTGAAGGTATTGACTTCCCCAAAAGCAAGCACCCTCAGGGTCTGTTGTGGATTTTGTTGATAGCACTGGAGAATTTGTGCCTGCAGGTCAGCACATATTGGGTGCGACTCATATCTCCTGGTGAAGACAAAACCAAATGCAACGTTAAAATGTATTAATCTGTGAGGTGGTTGGAGCCTTTTTTTTTAATGTAGTCTATTAAATGGGATTTGAAAACAACCAACCTTTGAAAAGGCTAGAACCATCAGAAAAAAGACATTTATTTTTGGTGGCTTTTATTTTTTACTTTTTTTAAATGAAAATTTTTTCCCATACAAAAAGTTTCCCTGAAAATTCCCAGTTTTGACATTAGTCCTGAGCAACAGGGATAGGCTGGTGCTGACATTTCTAACCTTAAAATGTAAATCTTTCTGTGTAGATTAGGACAGCAGAATAATCAAACATCCAGTTTGGCCCAAAATAATACAGTTCTTCACTAAATCACTTTCTGGAGACTGTAAGGCTAAGTCAACGGGTTATTCACGGGGGTAATTTCGGGAAGGGGGTTTTGCCCCCAATTAAGGGCCCTGTGCTCGGGAAACGGGGTTGGGGTGGCACCCGCCGGGGCCCCCTTTAAATTCCCTTATTCCTGGGGGATACAACCCTGAATAATTTTACATGTCACTTTCTCCCCCCCTTGCCCCTATTGGCTGCAGGGGGGAAGGAGACGAAATCCCTAGTTCTCATGAGAAATGGGGGAAATTTCCGTAATGACGGGACAAATTTCAACCCCCTAATTCCCCCGCAGGGACAGCGTTGGGAAATTAAAAGTCTGAAAAAACCAACCCAAAATAAGCCCTTTGAACATTGCCTTTTCCTCTATGACTTATTTGTGTTAGTTATTTTTTGGGTTTTTTTAAACGCCCCCCCCACACCACACACACACACACACACCACCCACTCCCCCCCCCCCCACACACCAAACACACCTTAGTGTTCTGGTTGTATATACAACACAAGATGTGTGTCTTTCCTATATGGCCATCCCTAGGAAGATTTTCAGAATACAAAAAAAAAAAAAAAATAGCCACATGCCCAGCATATATGGAAGAATAAGTCCAAAGCTGGCTTTTTGGGCCCTTTGTGAAACCCCCATGGCCAAAGGGCAACCCCTTTTTTTCCCTCTTAAGAGCCGCTTCCTTCAGGCTTATTTCCAGGGACAGATTGCAAGGGCCCTATTTTCGCACCGTATGCGCTTTCAATTTCGTCTGGAAAAACCATCCCCATAGAAAAACTTTTGGATTTGGGCTTCCCCCACCCCCCTCGGCCCCAATCCCGCCGGGCGGGAGGGGAAAAAGGGCATTTTTTATTATCCCCGGGGGGATCCCCGCCGTGGATAATGAAAAATCCCATTGGGGCCCCGGGGGGCGCATCCCCCGCTCCGGGCCCTTTTTTTTAACCGTATTGCGGGGAAAATCCTTTCCCCCCAAATTTTGGCTTTAAATAAGCCGTGTTAACCAAACCCTTTCCGTTCCAGTCCCGGGTTTACTTATTTTTTCTTTAGAAATTTTGCTCCAAATTTTTTATTAAACCCATAGTTTACAGAGGGGTCAGGTTTTTCTCATTTTTTCAAACCGCTCTCAGATAAGGAAGCATAAATCACCCAACCGGTTCCCTTCAAGTATGTGCTACATAGAAAAAGTTTCATTTACTAAAAAATCTGTAGGGGGACAAAGTTCACCTTTAAGTAGAGCATCATAAAGGTGTACAGAGAATTACAGGCCATGCAATGCTCCATGGGAAATCAAATACACAAATAAGGTCTAGGGAAAACAGCTAGGTCTCTGGTAAAACCTTTTTGTACGGGGGTATCTCTTTACAGCCAAAAATTTGGGCCCCTTAAAAAGCCAAAGAAATATTATTGGGTATTTCAAACCAAGCCATTGTCTCTTCCAAAGAGAAGTCTTAAAATGGCAGGGCAGCGGTTTTTGGGTGTTTTTCTTTTGTTAGTGCAAAGCAGGGGGTTTGGGGTGGCTTCATGAGAAGCTTTCAATGTAGCCTAGGAAGGTAATGTTTCTCTTTTAGGGTTCACCACAAAGGTGGAAGGAGACTGAAAGGACATGCCCAAAGTTAAATAAAGAAAATTCACACTTCTCCAACAAGTTTTTGCCACTGTGCTAAATTTTAACCAATTTTGGGGTGGGGGTGAATTGTTGTTTCATTAAACTTTTCCCCCTTAACCCGTAATTTGATCTATGACTGGCTGGGGGGCAAAATTTTAAAGAGAGCAAAAAAATCTGAAAAACTGAAATTTTTTTCCACAGCCCCGGCAAAACCCCTTAAAATGAAACCCCTTTGAAAGTCAACAAGCATTTCAGTACAACCCATTTTACTGCTAATGTTTTTTCTACAAGTTTTCATGACCTGAAAAACCCGATTTGGTAAAACCTTTTGAACAATGAGGGTAGAAAAAAAATTTCCTAAAATTCCCACAAGTTGTGCCCCATAAAAACATAAAGTAGTTTAGGAGTTTCCCCAAAATCCCCTCCTCAAGGGCCCCCCAAAGGTTTTTGTTCTGGTTTTCTCAACCCTTGCAAACCCGGGGGAAATTTTTTTTTTTGTCATTGCATTTTGTGGGATTCCTGAAAACCCTGGGCCGTTGGTCGGCCCTTTAGGACTGGAGTTGGGGAACATTGACGTAGAATAATTTCCAAATGTAGTTACAAAAAAAAGGGAGGGTTTTTCTGATCCAAAAAACCTAGGCACTACATAACAATTGCCCACTATTGCAGCCAACAAGTGAAACAGAAGTGCTGCCACTTGTCAATCACAAATTGTACAAGCTCCTTTTTTTGGTTTTTAACTTTATTTGATATATGCGGTAAAGCTAAACTTAAATTTTGAGAAGTCATTTTATGCAACCTGACAAGTTCATCAAATATTTCTCTGTCACCTCTAGATAGACAATTAACTCTGGCAAAGGGGAAAAAAAAACTATTTAATTAAAACCCCAAGGTAACAAAGTTCTAAATGGCATGTAAGGCAAGCTGGGAGAACAATATTTTTTATAAAAGGGAAAGCCCGGGGTGGGTGTTAGCCCAACCCCCAAAAATTTCAACACTCTTAATGTAATAAATCAAATAAGCTTTCTCATTCCACAGTCAATACCCATTTTAGTCCCTTGACATTCTGTTGCTTTTCTATTGTCAAATTGTATTTTTTATTAAAGCTCCCTTTTCCATTTCCCAAACTCTTTAAAGGGACTCCCAAAAGTGATATTGATGAGCAGCAACAAAAATGGCTCCAGCAACTTCAGCAGAGCCGAAGAATTTTCCTGGATTAGCATACAAGGGAAAAGTGGTGGCCTTTTATTGATCTGAGGTATTTGTTATGCTGCTTAATGCACAGTTTACGCTTTTGGGAAAACCTTAAATGAGATTACTGTCAGACATCATACAGCCATAAAACATAGGGCTGGACACCACTCCATGCATATACAGACGTACTGCAAGCTTCATTAGCACTGGAGATGCCTCACAAAGAGCTAGTTATTTACAGCTGTAATGTACAATTCTCCAAGTAATTCTTTTTTTTTTTTTGTAACTTGCTTTTATTACAGTTTTCAAAACAAACATATAATCTGTATATAAAGAAAACTTAAAAGGGAAGGGATTTGCAAGTAGGCATCCATCACATTGCATGGCTATAGTTATTACTGAGTAAGGTACCAAAGAAATTGACAAGAGATAGTACATTAGTGGCGATAGCAGATAGGGTTCCGATTATGAGCAGTGAAGCAAGACTGCATAGGGACAATGGCGCAAATGTCACAACAAAATGTGACTGAGAAGAAAAAGTCTCAAGTGCCTCCATGTCCCCCCCCCCCCCAACCCTTTCACACCGCAGTCAGCACGTCGGGACCCACCGAAAAGGCAGGTCGGAACAGTGAACTGCAAGGTGGTCACCAGTCCTTGAGATGCCAAGAATGAAGTGTGAGATCATCGTTAGTGAGTCATAGCTGCATCTCAGCAAGCAATGCAACGTTCCCAAGAAGAGAGAGAGTTTTGATTTACCACCTGCCTTGGTCACAGATGGCTGGATAAGCGAGAAGGTCTGTCGATGAGTCCCCCATCAGATCCCGCTTAATTCACAGGATGTGAAAGAAAATGTCCTTTGAGTCTCAGAGCCTGTGGTATAATTACAAAGGATTCAATGGATGGGAGGGGTAAGATGGGGAGGGAATGGAAAGGAAAAAAGGACAACAAGGACGCATGTAGCCACCACGCGTCCTGATAGAGGAGACTTCCACCAACACACCACACAGCGGGATGTTTGAGATTGTGGTCAGGATTCTCCGATGGAACACAGAGTGGCATGGACCCAGTCCATGGAGAGAATAATCCAAAATGCAAGTTGTATCCAGTCCAGTCAGGCTTGCAAAATTATTTTCCGGGCTCCGGCAGATATACAAATCATAAGTCTTTTATGTGCGAATGGGGAATTGTGGCACTCTAGGGGTGGCTCCCCAAACAAAGCCCAGGTTGGGGTCAGTGAGATGTTGTAGGGCAGATGGGTATTTGTGAAAAGTCTAATCCTGTGCCAAAAAAGCCTGATGAGAGGTCAAGACCTCAGACATTGGTAAAGGTTTGCCGTTGACCCCCTGCACCTTGAGCAGCTAGGATCAGGAATGTTTCCCATAAGGAAGTTCCTTTGTAGCATAAAATAGCCCTCGTGAGAAATTTTTAGGAACATCTCCCAGTAAGAAACGGAAGGTATATATTTTAACACTTTAGTAAAGCATCGAGTGATGAGGTCCAGAGTAAGGTCGTCATCATACGGACACCTAAGTACCAAGGCCAGTAGTGAGTATATCGTAGTCCACTTATTGTCACAGGAAAAGTATGGTAGTGAGAGACCAGACTCTTTGTATCAGTTGTGGAGGTTAATTTAGTACAGAGTGTGTCATCCCAATCAATATCACCCAAAGACCATAGAACCCCTGAGACAAAGCTATGGAGCTGCTTAAAATGAAAAGGATGATTGTGTAAGAAAGGTTATTTCGGACAGGCTTATGAGGAGGTCAGAGTCTTGTGGGTTGCTTTGTCTACGAAGTCCCTCACCCTGGACAGGCCCAGGCCCTCTCAAGAGGAAAAGATCGGGTGAGCAGAACCATGTTGGAAGGCCTGCTTATTCAGAAAATATAGGTACAAAGATGAGTGTGCGGAAAGGCATCTACGAAGGTCATTCCAGGACTGCCAAGCGGACATGAATAACGAGTAGTCTTTAAGGGCAGTGGATAAATCTTGAAAAGGACAATGTAAGGTGTTGGATAAGGAGGAGGGCGCAGGGAGGGAGGATGCATTTTCTAACAATAGGGGCATGGAGTGGGATGTGCCGTTGAATCAATCCTGGAGGATTTGCAAATTAGAGGAGAGATTGTAGAGTTATATGTCAGGGAAGTTAATGCCTCCTTGCAATTTGTGTTGTTTTAATAGGTTAAAGTTAATGTGCGTTTTTTTTCCTATTCCATATAAATGAACGATACAACTTCTCAATCAATTTCTCGTCTCTGGGCTGGAGGTGAATAGGCAGTACACTGAAAATGTAGAGGAGGCGTGGGAATGAGAATCTAATTCTCCTAGTAATTCTAAGATCACGAAGAAAATTTACAGATGCTTATAGTTACAAGATTATCTAAAAACAAAACTCCCACTATTTAAGTCAGTATGGACTGGGTTACACATTTGTATCTTTCCAGAGGCATCTTATAGATCAGGTTTTAAAATACACTCTTATAAAACAGGGAAAGCCTCTAAAACATGTTCTGGTACACACGACTTATCAATACCTATACTGTACTTCTATGATTTTAGGGACATGCAAGAAGGAAACAGCATTTAAGATACTATCTGATCTGCCAGCAGCACGTTATAGGGCAGGAGCTGAGCAGCTTAATTCTGTAGAAAAAGATTTAGTAGAATTTGTAGTTTATTTTTTAAATTCATACGTATTCTGGGTAAGAAGTCCAGTAGGAAGTCTTATTAGAGATTGACAGCTATCTCTGTACTCACACTGATACAAGGCAGTCTAAAAATTATCGATGACACCACCTACTGGACTCCTTAACTCGGAACAAGGAAAGATTTCAACGATGAAAATACAAGTTCTATTGAATCTTTTCCTATAAAACAATATATCAATCTGCTCAGAATCTCCTGCTCTACGACATGCTGCCTACAGATCAGATGGCATGTACAAAGTGACAGGTGCCCCTTAAGGGTATGTCCCCCTATAAACACAATCATAGAATTTATATATAGAATTATTTTAGGTAAAATATTGAGTGAATACATTGAATTTCTTCTCAGTTTATAGCCTATAATGCAGCCCAGTTTACATAATACAGGACTATGTGGACTTAAAGTATTTTTTTAAGTAATGCATAGTGCTAAATGACATTATTCTCACTAGATGTCAGCAGTCTTTCAGAGATAAAAGCTATGTTAGCTGTAGTTTGATCCTAGGTATTGGAGAAGATGGCATGGAACTGGGGACCACAACTATTAGATATGCGATATAGATATCCAGTGACTAAATCAGAGTATGTATGTATGTATGGGGGGGGTGTGTGTGTATATAATATATATAATATATATTATATATATATATTATACACACACACAAATATATATATAATATATATACACACACAACACAATTATAAAACACATATGTATAAAACACACACAATATATACCACACATATATACATATATATATTACATATATAGATATATATCGATAGATATATTTAATATACACTCAAAACCCGGGCCCCTTTATTAGGTACACCTGTCCAACTTTCCGTTGACACTAATTTTTAAACAGCCAATCACATGGCGGCAACTCAGTGCATTTAGGCAAAGTAGACATGGTCAAGACAATCTCCTGCAGTTCAAACCCAGCATCAGTATGGGAAGAAAGGTGATTTGAGTGCCTTTGAACATGGCATGGTTGTTGGTTCCAGAAGGGTGGTCTGAGTATTTCAGAAACTGCTGATCTCCTGGGATTTTCACGCACAACCCTCTCTAGGGTTTACAGAGAATGGTCCGAAAAGAAAAAACATCCAGTGAGCGGCAGTCCTGTGGCCGGAAATCCCTGGTTGATGCCAGAGGTCAAAGGAGAATGGGCAGACTGGTTCGAGCTGATAGAAAGGGCAACAGTGACTCAAATAGCCACCCGTTACACCAAAGGTAGGCAAAAGGGAGCTCTCTGAAAGCACAGTACGGCGAACTTTGAGGCAGATGGGCTACAGCAGCAGAAGACCACACGGGTGCCACTCCTTTCAGCTAAGAACAGGAAACTGAGGCTCCAATTTCCCCAAGCTCATCGAAATTGGACAGTAGAAGATTGGAAAAACGTTGCCTGGTCTGATGAGTCTCGATTTCTGCTGCAAACATTCGGATGGTAGGGTCAGAATTTGGCGTCAACAACATGAAAAACATGGATCCATCCTTTCCCTTGTAATCAACGGTCAGGCTGGTGGTGGTGGTTTTCATGGTTGTGGGGAATATTTTCTTGGCACTCTTTGGGCCCTTTGGTACCAATTGAGCATCGTTGCAACGCCACAGCCTACCTGAGTATTGTTTTCTGACCATGTCCATCCCCTTTTTGACCACAATGTACCCACATCTGATGGCTTCTTCAAAAGGATAATGCGCCATGTCATAAAGCTGGAATTTATCTCAGGGCTGGTTTCTTGAAACATGACAATGAGTTCACTGTACTCAAATGGCCCCCACAGTCACCAGATCTCAATCCCAAAGAGCATCTTTGGGGGTGTGGTGGAACGGGAGATTCGCATCATGGATGTGCACGACAAATATGCGGCCAACTGGTGATGCCATCATGTCAATATGGACCAAAATCTCTTGAGGAATGCTTCCAGCACCTTGTTGAATCTATGCCACGAAGAATTGAGGCAGTACTGAAGGCAAAAGGGGGTCCAACCCGTTACTAGCATGGTGTACCTAATAAAGTGGCCGGTGAGTGTATATATTCAACCATCTCTAGAAATAAATATATCTCTATCTATATATATAGATATATATATGTATATATACAGTATATATACACACACATATCTATCTACCTATCTATCTATCTATATACACACACACAACCACACACATTGCTGCATTCAATTATTTTTCTTCACTGCATCTAGGTCAGTTTATCCGCTTAAGGAACAGTGATCCAATAATTTTTGCAAACACAATATTAGAGGATTTACTATTGCCTTTCATGGAATTTTCAGGCCATGATACCACAATAAAGCAGTTCATTGGGTCACTGGTTCAACAATCAGAGGCCACTCTAACTGAATGCAAGACAGATGGAGGATGGGGACAAGAAGCAGTCCCTCCATCAAGAGCTTTAAGATAAGTCACATTTTCTGTTTTTTACGTAGCATACAAGGCTTGACAAGAGTAACTATGTTCTGCTCTGTCCCTACCACAGCTATGGCGCTGGGAGCCGCAAAACTCCTTTATCTGCAGTGACGTCTCTAGATGTCGCTGCAGATTAATGACCTGCACCGCCTGACGTCTACAGTCAGTGGGCGGTCGTTATAGAGTTAAAAAGATATGTCAGATAGATAATACATTTAATAACTTCATATAAAATATCAAGAAATGTGAAAATTTGGGAATGTAAGGTTAAAAAATACCTAAAAATCGACAATGGTCTTGGAAAAAGCCACTTTGTTTATTTCATTCATACATACAGAGCTGTTATATTCCACAGCACTGTACAGAGGTAGTCATTCACATTGGTCCCTGTTCCCATCGGGGCTCACAGTCTATATTCCAGATTAACCTATTAGTAAGTTATTGGAGTGTAGAAGAACTAAAGTACTTGGAGGAAACCTACGTGAACATAGGGAGAACATACAAACTCCTTGCAAACATCGTCTTTGGTGGGATCTGAAGGCAGGGCCCAAGCACTGCAGGACAACGGTGCTAACCACTGAGCACCCAAGCTGGTATTAAAATACAGATGAAATTTCCCAGAGTGCAACAGCCGATGGCTAATAACCTACCATTATAAAACTATTAACTGCTATGCTTGAAGAACTTTGACAAGATTACATGTTCACATTGTTTATTTACTGCTGCATTTTTAAACCTTATACATCTGATTGGCAATAAGCAATAGGAACAGTTCCAACAATGTCCTACGATTACAAGCTTCTTTGGCAGGAAGCTCTAATTTCTCCTCCATTACAAGTCTGAGCGTAGAATAAATGAGGTAACTCGGGATTAATGGTTTCTATGTTGTGACCCTGCGCACAACTCATCCTGCAAACTGTCAAATGAACCAACCGCTTAAGCTATTCGCAACCATTGGTAATTTCCAGTGCTGTCACATGAAGGATAATTATATTTGTGAAAGGTGGGAGCATACTACGAACTTACTTGAGAAAGATCAAACTTAATACCAAGTTCTTCATTACCAGAACGGAACTTTAATAAGAAACAATCAAGGTCGCAGTCTATATTTCAATACAGAATAACCGCAAAGAATTTATTTTCACATAAAAATCACTTTATAGATTTTTAGAACATTTACATGTAGGTTACATTCTTCAAAATGTTGCCAAAAATGTGGGGTACGAGAAAAAAAAAAAAAAGAAAAAAAGACGCTTTGCAATATATGGTGCACCCGCGACATCCAATATTAATTGGTACCAGAATGACCAGTGTGTGATGAAACCATTCTATGTTGAAACCAGAAATCTATGGAAAACTGGCACAATTACCAATGTACTAAAGACCCAAAATGACACCCAACATAATGCAAAATGAAGATTAAAGAAAATGAAGCAGACAAATAATGCAGATAAAGTCCTTCCATATAACAGAGAGCTGTTGGATTCCGGAAATCACTATATATTGAGGAGATGCGCTTCTTTGGTTATGTACTTTATTCACAATGCACCAGATAAAAAGAAAATGGGGTCACTGTCACCTGGTTAGTTTGGGCATACTGATTGCATGGAGGCAGATTACTGTGCTGCGGTTACCTCTTCCCCAATTGGATCTCTTACCTCCTAAGGTCTTGTTCACATGGCTTATTTGTGGCACGGATTTCAGCCGTATTGCGTGTCGTACTGCGCTGCAGTACGGCTGAAATCCGTGCCAGGTATTACGGTAATCCACAGTTCTCATAGAGAACTATGGATTCCGTCTCTCCTCCCCGTTCGGCGAATACGCCAAATGGGAAGAAAGTGGCATGCACATTATCCCGGCGGGATACGCTGCACGGAGCTGGCGTACTTGCGGGGCGAAATCCGTCCCCGCAATTACGTCTGCAATAAGCCGTGTGAACCGGGCCTAAAAAGAGTCTGGACATACTGTCCTTACGGAATGAATCTGGGATATACTTATTGCACTACTGCATATATACAAGGTGACATTAGGAGATACTAGGGGTTATTGGGGTGGGGTCATTGTTACCAGAACGGCTACCCTGCTAAGGGAAAGAATAGGGATCACATAACATGTACGTAAAATGTTCATGATTATTGGTTGGATCTTCCAGTCGATCAAATGAGTCACAGATTAGAAGAGTCTGGGACACTGTATAGTGAGTGTGGTTTCAGCATACAATGTCCCAGGAAAAACCTGAAAATATTGCATCCTGAAGATATACTAACTTGAGGAGCGCTTTATGTTTTTGCTTTGTGGAGTCTATATGAATTGCATTTACTGTATACATTTGAATATAAGCCGACCCGTATTTAAGCCGAGGCACCTAATTTTGCCACCAAAAACTGGGAAAACTTATTGACTCGAGTATAAGCCTAGGGTGGAAAATGCAGCAGATACTGGTAAATTTCAAAAATAAAAATGGATACCAATGAAATTACATAGGCAGGTATAGGCAGTTTAATGTCCCCCATAGGCAGGTATAGGCAGTCTAATGTTCCCGATAGTCAGGTATATGTCCCCCATAGTCAGGTAGAGGCAGGTATAGACAGGTATATGTCCCCCATAGGCAAGTATAGGTCCCCCATAGGCGGGGATATGTTTCTCATACGCAGGTATAGGCATGGTTTAAAAAAAAAAAAAAAAATACAAGTACTCACCTCTCTCCCGGCTGCTCCAATGCACTTCATCTTCGAGCACCGGGGGCGGGATGTTATCAGGCTGCGCAGGCAGTGTGATGACATAGCACGCTATAGAATAGATAGAACCATTAAAACTTGGTATCTTTAATGTATCTTCTTAAAAGCATCGACATTTGGACCGTGAATTACAGTGTGCCAAAACGTAATAACGAATAGAGGGCTGAATATTCAGGGTTTGTTGCAGCCGCCCGTGCCGTTCAAATGTTTGAGGAAGGGGAGGAGCATTCCCCGAAACGTCGCACAGCTGTGTGTCCAGTCCCAATCTGGATGTCGTCTCACCTGCTTGAGAGCGCAACTATGGACTAACATTTGAACGGCACGGGTGTCCGCAACAAACCCTGAGTATTCAGCCCTCTATTCGTTATTACGTTTTAACACACTGTAATTCACGGTCCAAATGTCGATGCTTTTAAGAAGATACATTAAAGATACCAAGTTTTGGTGGTTCTATCTATTCTATTACTACTCGGTATACAGTACGTGGGGTATGGAGATCCCATGTTGTTGAACCTTTTTGGGCTAATCTCAGTTGAAACAAAGTATAGGCCAACTACGATTGAAATGACATAGCACGCTGCCTGTGCCGGATACTCGGGAAGGCCGCAGGTCTGCTTGCGGCCTTCCGGAGTTATATTACAGAGCAGGGAGCGCTCGCTCTCTGCTCCGCAATAGTGTTGTCAGCTGTATGCGCTCCCAGAGGAGTTATCTTATTTTCTGTGCTGCAATTAACATGTAAAAACGTATGCACTGTGTGTTCTATTCTTTTTAATGGTAATATGCAATTAATGCACATTGTAAACTAAAGGTTCTTATTTTTAATTATTCTTAATTTGAAGTTCTGCACACAAAATGCATCAAACCTGTCGCAAAATTAGCAGCAATAGAAAATAAAATATGTGGCTCAGATATGAGGGTAAATCTCAAATTTATGATGTATTCCTGGTGGAGTTTTCTAATGAAAAAATCCACTTTGTAAAACTACCCTCAAAAGGGGTGGTCTCTCTATAAAGATTGCTTTAAATCTAAAGGAGTAATGTTTCTCTCCATTAGGCCCAGTCCTGCTGATAAGACACATCAGAGAGTGACATCAACAGCCAGCCACTGTAGAACACAGAGGTGGTTGGTAACCTATGAAGCCATCTATAAACAAAGAGGAGTGAAAAACTGCTGTATCTTTGATGTGAAACAAAACAGAAATACATTTCATAATCATGTTAATTAGCTTTGCCTACATGTTTAAACCTAATCAATGAGATAGGAATAACCCTATCTGAATTAGTAGAATTATGCATTTAATCATAGGGTCCTACCCTATGCATTCTATTCTTGCAGAATCCAATATCACATAAAAGAGGCGGCAATAGTAAAGGACACGAAAAAAACATCCATATAACATACTCATCTTTTACTTGGGTGCAAGGATATTACTTCATAATGCAGTAGCATATGATATAACATTATTATTGTACCTGGGACCAAAACCATAGTACTACTCTTTGTTACCATTTACATTTGTGATCTGATGCCAATATTTTTATAATGTATGGTGTATTTACTCAGACAAATAAATGAACAATGAATGCAAAATTTGCTTCAGATTTTTGCACACTTTTCAGGAAACTAAAGCGTTTTTCCATCACTGGCTCAATGACTGCTTTTATATTTAAACGTATTGATCTCTTTTTCTATTGTTTTATGCATTTCTGCAGTTAATTAACTAGCCGACATTAGCGTTCATGTTCAATGAAAGGAAAGTAACACTTCAACTCCCCAAAACACTTCATTTTGCATTCTCTAAAGGCAGTAACAGAACAAACAACTACCAGCATTGCCATTGATGTTTTAATATAATACTTTGAATGAAAGAAAATGAAATGCAGACTGTTTCGTGCCATCAGAAGAGGAGTGTGCGGATCTTGGAAAATCCCTAAAAATAACAAATAATCCTTTCAAGTATGAGAATAACAAATATTACCAATTTATGTAAGGTCAGCTCTCTCAATTCGGCATGGCTACCACCACTGACACAGTAAATATTTCTGAAAGGGAACCATCAAGTATACAGAAAGCTTGAAGACTGGTAATGAGAATAACTGCTGTTTGCTATTCTTAAGGCTGCACTCCATACAGCTAATGCCACTTTTGTCTACGAGATGTGATATCTTCTTTTATACTGCAACCTTTTCATAAATCAAAGGCAAAGCCAATACAAAGCCGTCTTCTCTTCCTGCCTGTGTGACAACTGAAGTTAGCGCTGAAGCCTGCCTGCAATCAATCTTTTCAAATGTGTCCATGATATGGCATGCCTTCTCCTCCATTACTGTGCTCGTAATGCATGCACATAAGAGCTCCATTTCACAATGGCCTAAAGATGGCTAAGCACATTAATTGCAGGAAGTCAGGAGACAATAATTGCTTGGCCCTTTTATCATGCTTAAATAGAGTTAAAGGAATATGGATCATTAGATGAAGACATACCATATATTGACCTAGATATGTGTATATTGTAAAGTTTAAAGCAAGCACTGAGCATTGAAGCTTGAAGGTGCCTTAGAAAAGGTAAATATATTTTAGACCTAGGGGTTCTAAATTACTACCAAAATCATGTTGAAGAGTTACATAAAAAGGCAGGGCTGTTTTTGGGTCCATTGCAAGTATCCATCAAGATATCCTGATGTATTCCGTGACAGACTATCTAACATAGGGGTGTCCAACTCCTCTTCACCGAGGGTCACATCAGCATTAGGGTAAGTTCACACGGCTTAATTGCGGGGCATACTATATGCCCCGCAATTACGCCGGGTGTTCGCGGAGTCGCGTTGATCGGCGCGTACTTCCACTTCCCGTGTGTGTGTGTGGGGGTGGCGGCGGTACGCCAGTCCAATAGACATGCATTTATCTCCCCGCGCATACAATGCGATCGTATTGTACGCCCGGAGAGAGGAGGCGGAATCCATAGGTCACTATGAGAACTGGAGAGTACCGTAAAGATTGGGGCGCATTCCGCTCATAATAGAGCGCAGTACACCGCGAAATACGTGGCGAAATGCGCCCCAAAATAAGCCGTGTGAACATACCCTTACAGTTACCCGTAAAGGTTGTTGGAAGGCCTTGGAGGGTGGCTTGAGGGCCTGGGTGGGGTGGTCAAAGTTGTGTTACCACCTGAGAGCTACTGAACAGGCCGGTGTGGCGGTGCACTGAAGCTCTGAATTCAAGATGGCTCCCGATACCTGTGCTGGTGCCACTGCCTCTGTCAAGTGCTGGCTCCATCCTCTAGTGAAAGAGGAGAGCTGATCCTTCTGTGTCTGGACCTTATCCATCCCTACTTGCTGTGTCTAAGCTTTTACGGGCAATATAAAATGACTTGGTGGGCGAGATTCGGCTTATGTCTTGAGTTTGACACACACTCTAACAAAACACATTCAACAGACACTAAAACCAATACAAACTTTGAACTTATAAAGCACTTTGAACCGCTTAATGTTTAAAATGAAGGTCAAAGACATGGGTAAATCTATAGCTTGGATCCTACCTGATCAGGTTATCTTGACATGGTTAGTGGATATACACAATTTGTTCAAACTTTGCAATAAAGACCTCTAGTTTATACATATAGAACAGATAGCAGTAATACAGTGCAAAATGTGTCACAAAGTCAATATATGTCTGGGTGTTAGTGATTGTCAAGTGCAACTGTTTGCATTTTGCATTTTTAGCCACAACAGGATGCACTAATATGTATTTTTTATTTGTGTTTGGATATGGAGGCTAATTGTGTCTTTTTTTTTTTTTTTTTTAATACCATGGCAAGAATACAAGGAACAAAAATGTAGTCTCTTTTCCTGTATGACCTACATTTACTGTATGACCTAAACAATTCCAAAATCCAGCAAAGCAGAATCATCACCTGGCCGCAGTAAACATTTTGTCATCACTTGGTGGGTGTGCTCAGCTCAGGAACACTCCCCTGTTGTAATTGTGACCTGAGCAGAGAACAATCTGGCTGCATTCACTCTTTCCAGTCTGTAGTTTGCAAGTGAATCGAAATTATTACATTAGAGTCATTACAGGGGAGGGTGAACTGTTTGTTTATCTGTGAGTCCTGCTGGAAGGACTTACTAATAGTAATGGGCAAAGGACAGCAGTTCAGGGCTGGGGGGTTGTGTACTGCTGTCCTGAAAATGATGACTGTAGCTCTGTACAGTTTACACAGTGATTCATGTGTCCTAGCTATCAGCATTATCATGACAGCAAGTACAGAGCTGAGGGAGGGGGGGGGGGGGACTACACACTTATGTCAGCACAATGTCTAGCAGTCCTTGTTGGCAATGCAGTCTGGGAGTTGTAGGAAAGAGATGCTGGAGAACTACTGACACTCCCACAAGCAGGAAGTTTCACTGCAAAAAGTGGATCTTATGATAGATGAATAAGGAGGCAAAAGAAAAGAAATGCATGAAGGTAGTAGAATATATTTTCAATATAAAATGCTATTTCTAGTATTCTATGAAATCCATATAACCCGGATAACACATTTAAAGTGTGATCCCTGCAAGCAAACGGAACTGCGTTACGGACAATGGGCAAGCTGGCTCTCTATGCATTTATATACGTTTTATGCGCTGGGCACGTAAGCAAAGCCAACCACACTTTTGTATCTGTCACAAAGCGTATATGATTGTAAAATGGAGCAAATAGTCTTAAAAAGACTATGTTTGAGCTATTGTTCTCCATGGCTCCACTGTTATATGTTGAGATACCATTTTGTCCACTGTATCCCAAACGACACCTGCAACAGACCCTCAAATGAGGTATGAACAAGTTTAGTTTTGTTCTGAGCAATCGTACATGCTGGTGAACTTTGACTCCAAGTCACTGTACATCTTTGCCAGTATAGACCTGTCCAATCAATAACTTTACCTACTACAAATATATTTAGAAACAAGCCACTGAAGCTGCTCATGTGATTTAGTTGTAAAATCAAATAATTTTGGTCACTGTCAACTGGTACAAAGTGGAGCAAAACATCTACAGAACTGACCACATATAAAAGGACGTGATAACACTTTCCCTGCTGTGCCAAAGCTCTGAAAAGTGAAATAATGCAGAATTTGCTGTAAATTAACTGACACAGTAGACATAATGCAGTCTTCTAATTAGATGGACCGCAATACCAGCCCTCAAAAGAGTGGGATGCAGGTCACAGCACCAAACATTTTAGGGTTAGATTATCTAAAAAGGACTTGGAATGAAGCTAAAATAATTACTGTGTAATTGGCTTTTCTTAATTGTGTCATGTAATATCAGAGCCAGTAGGTGGCTGTGGAGAGCTTTTGGTACATAATTACAGTACATAAAGTTTTCATAATTGATTCAAAGTAAAATAAAATTGATTGATGATGATTAATGATAATTGATGGTAATTACAGCACTAGCTCTGCAGTAGGTTGCGGTGAATACTAAATACTGCTTCTTTTCCCCATATACCTACACTTACCTTACAGGCACCAACACAACACAAAAGAAAGCTTATTTCGTCTTAATCATACTTTATACCCGATAGCTGGCTGGGTACTTACAACTTTAGAAGTTTGTGTCTAGTAGCGTATTGGACAGATGTTTCAGAATATTACAGAAGCTATTAGCAATTTACACCGATCAGCCATAACATTAAAGCCACCTATCTAATGTTGTGTAGGTCCCCCCCTGTGCTGTCAAAACTGTTCTGACCCATTGAGACATGGATTCCTCAAGACATCTGAAGGTGTCCTCTGGTACTAAGATGTTAGAGACAGACCCTTTAGGTGCTGTAAATTGTTAGGGCCTCTATGGATCAGACTTGAATTTTAGGAACATCCAAAAGATGTTTCATTGAATTGAGATCTGAGGAATTTGGAGGCCAAATAAACACCTTCAATTCTTTGTCATGTTTCTCAAACCATTACTGAACATTTTTTGCAGAGTGGCATTATGCATTATTCTGCTGAAAGGAGCATTAGGGAATACCATTGTGATGAATAAGTGTACTACGTTGCTTGGTCTGCAGCAATTTTAAACTCCTTAACGACCGCCCACCAACTACAGACTGCAGGCGATGCCGGTCGTTAATCTGCTGCGACATCTTTAGGTGTCGCTGCAGACAGAGGTTTTGCGGTTCCCAGCGCTGCAACTGCACTAGGAACAGAGCTGTAGTTAACAGCACCATTCTTGGAACAGTCTCTGTAAACGCTAGGGAGCGGAGGAAGCCTCTGATTCCCGGTATTTAACTATTTGATTGCCACGGTCTTTGACCGCAGCATAATCAAAAGTGATTCCCCTGCTTCATCAGGTCATCTGGATTACCTGTGACCCGATTGAGCCCAGGGAATGTCTGTACAGTCAGCTCTGGAGACCTAAAGTAGCCCCAAGACTGACAGGTCACACTGTGTGCTGCCCTGACTGCAGCCTGTGCTAGCTGACACAGAAAGTAATGTATTAGTATATTACATAGTTTGTAAGACCGAAAAAAGACAGACGTCCATCCAGTTCAGCCTATTTTGCTAAAGTGTTGATCAGTATTATATTATTACGCTCCAGAAATGCATCCAAGCCCTTCTTGAACGCCGTTATTGAATTCACCATGACAAGTTCATCTGGCAGAGAATTCCACAGTCTCACTGCTCTAACAGTAAAGAATCCCTTTCTATGTTTATGTAGAAGCTTTCTTTCCTCAAGACATAGAGGATGCCCCCTTGTTCTAGATACAGCCCTGTGTATAAATAAATCTTTAGCGAGATCTCTATATTGACCTTTGATGTATGTAAACATATTTATTATGTCCTCCCGAAACCGTCTACTCTCTAAACTAAATAACCCTAATCTTGCCAATCTTTCTGTGTACTGTAGTCCACCCAGTCCTTTTATTATTTTTGTTGCCCGCCTTTGTAGCTATTCAAGCTCTACAAGGTCTTTCCTGTGCACTGGTGCCCAAAACTGTACACAATATTCCATGTGTGGTCTAACCAGTGACTTGTATGATGGAAGAATAATGTTCTCATCATGTGCATCTATGCCCCTTTTAATGCACACCATAATCCTATAAGCCTTGGCAGCTGCTGTCTGACACTGGCTGCTACAATTAAGTTTACTGTCCATTAGAATTCCCAAGTCCTTCTCCATGTCATTTTTACCCAATGTTTTTCCGTTTAACATGTAATGAATGGATTTTTCCTCCCCATGTGCATAACCTTGTATTTATCTGTGTTAAACCTAACATATTCATGTATGCTAATACATTACCAAGTGTAAAAGAAAAAAACCCCAAAAAAACCCCAAAAAAACAAAAAAAAAAAAAACGTTATCCCTTAATAGGATATAGAAAAAAGGTACAAAAAAAGAAAAAGTGCAGAAAAAAATAAAATAAATATTTAATTTAAAAAAAGTTATTGTGCATACATTACATACACACACAAAAAAAACAAAAAAAAAAACTTACAAATATTAGGGATCTACAAGACAGTAATAACCTGTAGAATTAATCGAACTGGTTATGTAGTGTGAAATGTAATTGGTGTAAAAAAAAAAAAAAAAAAAATTAAATTTTTAAACTTAAACTATGCCCCCAAAGATTCAACATCTCCTGCATAAAACAAGTCCTCATAGAACTAGGTCACGTAAAGGAGTTTTACCACAATCTCATTTGATACCTCCTGTATCTAGCTCTTCAGCTGTGTGTGCTCAGAAGGGGGCGTGTGTGATTTGTTTGTATTGCAGATCATGTGACCCAGCAGGATGACATCACCGGGCCGCCTTTCCTTTCTTTAGTCAAAGAAAGGTCTGTTTATGTGAACAACTGTAAGTAGCTACATTGTAGCTCAGAGGTAAACTTTTTGCCTCCAGGCACAAGGGTCCTCAGTTCAAATCCCTGCAGGAACCAAACCTGTGGATTTTTTTCTCTTTATCAATGCACATACCTGATTGAGGTTTTTTTATTTTTTTTATTTACTTGCACTGTTTGACTAATTACTAAAGAGAACAGAGGATGGGAGTAGAATGACAGCACCTGGGGTTTGAACACTCAGTAGCTACCTGCGAGGAGAGGTGATGTATGAGCATGTCTGACCAGGACTGAAGAGCTCTCAGCCCTGGTCGTATCTCCTGGAGACTAGCTGTAAACAATGGATCACTAAAGGAGCAGCTAAAACAAAAACAGTCCAGAATTTTTAATAATGATGAATGGTGAAAATGTTTATCATTTCATTTACAATCTTCCCACGTCAATTTACTTTGTGGCAAAACCCTTTTTAAGAGATTTAAAAAAAAAAAAGTTACGACTGTGAAAAAGCAAGGTGGCAAAACCTAGAAAATGTAGCTGATCATTAAGGACTTTTCAGGCCTGGGGCTTAAGGGGTTAAATAAGTAGTAAATGTCAAGTACCATCCACACAAATGCCAGGACTCAAGGTTTCCCACCAGAATATTACCTCTGCCGACTTGTCTTCTTCCCATGTTGCACCTTGGT
The DNA here is from genome assembly GCA_025379985.1 of Phyllomedusa bahiana. NCBI lineage: Eukaryota > Metazoa > Chordata > Amphibia > Anura > Hylidae > Phyllomedusa > Phyllomedusa bahiana. The sequence continues at coordinate 33,654 of JAODAL010026273.1, forward strand.
GTGTTGAACACTCACCAGGCTGCCAACATTTAAAGATAAGAAAACATGATTTATCACACTAGGCGCCTTTCATGCCTTGTTCCATGGTCCAGTTCTGATGCGCATCTGTCCATCATAGGCACTTTTGCAAGTGGCTAGGGTTCGGATCGGGCACTCTCACCCATCTGTAGCTATATAGTGCGTTCTGGCATCTTTCTGTCATAACCAGCATTAACATGCTCAGCAATTTGTGCTACAGGAACCCTTCTGAGGGATTGAAACAGTTAGCCTTACTGGTTCACCATTTGGCCTTCTTTGGACCAGTCAGTAGGTAAATACCAACCCCATACGCCTAAAACATCTGACAAAACCTGTGGTTTTGAAGATGTTCCCAACAAGCTTACCATCTTCTGACTATATACCCCACTCCTTGACTGGTGCCATTGTTATGAGATAATGAATGTTATTCACATCAACTGTCCCAGATTATAATGTCATGGCTGAACGGTGTAGATCATCAATTGCTATTAGTAAGAACGGAGAACATTACAGTATAAAGCATCAGAGCAAAAAGCACTAAAAACCTTCATTGTATGCATGTATAAAGAAAAGCAGTAATTTATTTTAAATGTTCCAAAAGTTAAATATATGGGTTTTAGTACCTGCTGTCTGTTGCTGTTTTTGTGTTTGAGAATGTGCTTCTTGCAGCCGCAACAATGTGCCGCATTGCCTATGCAAATTGCAACTAGAGTTGCAGGTTAAAGGGGTTGTCTCACTACATCAATTCATCTTACCTCAGTCCTGTTTTCTTGGTTTCCTTTTGAATTCAGGGGCGTGTTTACTGGCTTCTACTAGACTGCAGTAGAAGCCAGGTCTGTAGCTATAGCAACCAGTGCTGACAGCCTATCATGAGAGATTAAACAGGTCTGTAGCTATACCGACCTGTTGAGCTAGTCCAGCCCATACAAGAGGGGATATCTAGGAATAGGAGGGACACTGTTAATGGAAATATCTTGCAAAGTGACTAACATAAAAAGCAATCCTTTTAGTGAGACAACCCCTTTAACTATTTTTTTCTTGCATTGTATATTTACACTAGGGTGATACATTGTCCTAAATAGATCATACATATGGCAGTTTCCTCTTAACGATCGGCCACTGTCTTAACGGTGGACGATGCGTGTTGTTAACAGCAACAGATCAGGTTTGCGGCTCATAGCTGGAATGGAGCTGTAGTTAACAGAGCAGTCTCTGTGCAGAGCAGACTCCGATCCCTACCCTTTATCCCTGTAACAATTTAATTGCCATGGTCCGAGACCGCGGCATGATCTAAGGAAGTTCCATTGCCCCATCGCGTCATTGGGATTCCCAGTACCTGATGGTGCCTGGGGAATGTTTTACAGTCATGTCTGGGGACACAGAATGTCCCCTGGGCTGTCTGTGTATTAAGCCTGCTGTTAGGGCTCATTGTATTTTGAACTGATAGCAGCCTGTGTCACAGTAACACAGTGTATAATATATTAGCATACTGGCATATGCAAATAAATTATTATGTGTAAAATAAAAACTATCACAGAAAAAAATGTGACAAGAATTAAACATAAATTACAGAATAATGGAGGCTTACTTTCTGATCCTCAGACAGGTCAGAAACCAGTTGCCAGACTCAGTTGAAGGTGTGCACATGTACAACCGTCCCATATAGCATTGTGGTTTGTGACCTGCCTGAGCATCAGTGAGTAAGCCTCCATTCTTCAGTGATTTATATTTAATTCTTGTCCCATTTTTTTCTGTGATTGTTTTTTTTTTTTTTAACCTTAGTGTAGTGACTTGCAACACCATGGGGACCCCTGGCGACAGTTGTGAGCTTGCATATTTTGGCCAAAATATCAACCAATAACTCATGTTTGATATTTTTCCAGCATGCAGTCCGGTCTTTCATGTTGGGGAGTGTGGGATGTCAGTAACTTAATGCACTAAATGTGAAACAAGGCTGGCATCCCATAGAAGCCTATTTATGTGCAGTTAGTGCCATGCAACCCTCACCCCCTTAAGAGACTGAAGAAAGAACTTGCTCTACTGGCATTTTGCACTTGTTCAATCTCTTGTGGATTTTTCTTTATTCTGTTGGGAACTGCCATTTAAGCTTCTGTATCTGCCAGCATGGGATGTTCATTTTGGTGTTGTGAACTTAGAAGGTGCTGGACAGTCCAATCAATCAAATAGTAGTGGAGTCCCCAATGGGCTGTTATGCCAGCACAGTGCAATATACAAAATTATGATTGACGCCCTATATAAAAAATATATTTTTGTGCAAGTATGGAATTAGGGGCCGTTCACACAGCATGTTTGGATCCGTGTTGGATCCGAAAACTGCATCCAAAAATGCAGCGTCGTTTGGATCCTAAACAGATCCAACACGCAGCTGCGTGTTTGGATGTATGTTGGATGCAGCAGGATCGCCCCCTATAGTTTAAAATAGGGCTCCTGCTGTGTCTTTCAGATCAAGAGTGGACATGTAAATTCTTGGAACGGATCCGAAAGACGCGCATCAGCGATCACACGTGTAAACGATGATGCGTGTTTCATATTAAAAGCAATGTAAATCACACTGCTACTTATTAGATACGTGTTTGGGGCCGTTTAGGGTCCGACAGACGGGTCCAAAAACGCAGCTAAAAGTGCATGTTCACACGGACTCAACAAGCCGTGTGAACATACCCTTTAGGCAGTCACTCCCCTCGTGCATTTAAGGTGTGTGAGTAGTAATGGTTAATGGGAACTGGTTTCTGACCTGCCTAGGAATCAGTAAGTATGCCTCCATTCTTCTGTCGTTTGGATAAAAAAAATAGCTTTGTTTGGAAATAAAAAAATGAATAAAAAAAATAAATGTACATACATTACACACAAACAAATAAAACCTAAACATTTTAGGTATCCACACGACCGTGATAACCTGTAGAATTGATTTAACAGGTTATAAAGTGTGAAACGTGGTGTAAAAAAAATGCAGAAAACTGCATATTCATGCTGCAAAAAAATAAATAAAAATGACACAGTAATTCATATGTATCGTCCATCTACGTCCCCCAAAAGGACAACTTCTTCCACACAAGACAATCTGAATCAATGAAAAAAAATGAAAACCTGCTAAAAAGAAAAACTGAACAAATTAGTTGTTCATTAAGGCCTTTTCAGGTCTGTGCTTAAGGGGTTAATTTAATAATAAATCTAGTTAGCCAGATCTCTCCATGTTACAAGTTTCCCATTATGTGGATTCTAAACCCAGCAACTGTCCATTTCTCAGAAGGATTCTAGGTCTTTTACGAAGCAAAGTTTGATTATCATGATCATATGACCGATTTACACAGTGGTAGATATCAATAATGAAATGGATGGTCTTCTAGCTGCACTAGAGTGTTAGGCTAAGGCAACACAGAACAGGACAAGAAACCCAGAGATAACCAAATCGGAAAACTGTTCATAAAACTGAATTTTTTGTCAAGTTCCTGTCAAAAAACTGACTTTTAGGCCTTGTCCTCACGGCATCGGTTTGCGGTTTTGCAAACCGTTCTGAAAAAGTGGCCGCAAACATGTACATGGGGCTCTATGGAAAACCCGTGCAGCAGTCCCCACTGCACAGGTTTTCCACCTGGCGGTTTTTCAGACCACCGGCCGCCCGAAAAACCTTCATTCTTCCATCCGGTTTTCGGAATATGAACAAGTGAATGTGAAGGGGGGAGGGCTTTTCTTTGCTAATCGCAGAAAAAAAGCCGTCCTCCCGCGGCTGGGTGGACGGCACACAAACCGGAAAAGTACTGGTCGGATAAAACTGTCCTGTGCCGTGTAAACGGGCCCTTAGCTTTTTGTCGTGTCTTTTGGCAAAGCTTTCTGGACGTTTTCATCAGTGTAGTAATGTATGCACAATTTGAACAGCCTCCTCCCCACTCCCCCCGCGTTTGGTTTTCAGCGAAAATGCTGCCAAAAACCAACAAAAGAGGCCCAAAACCTGCCCCATGGTTTACATAAACTCCTGAAGTAATTTTTCTGCTGGATACTGTCGGTTTTAACAATATGTTCCTAAAACCACTGGCGCCAGAAAAAAATGACTTGTGTAGACTACAGATCGTTTTATTGTATTAAAGTCTATGTGAATGATATTCAGTTGGATTTTCAGCGCTTTCAAAACCCCAAAACCGGTGAAAATCCGCCCGTTTTTGCGTGCTGTGTAGACACAGCCTTAGAAACGTCCAAAGTTTGGAGACGCGGTCGTGTAACCTCTCACTCACGATTCTGAAAGCATGTCTAATAGAAATCTCTTTCGTTATGGATCTCGGCTGTAGAACATCACCAGCGGCTCTTCGATTGTGAAAGATGAATCTGCATTTATCCAGCTTAAATGTACGCAATTAATATTTCATGCACTGTGTTTGTTACACTGCATTCTTAATGGGCTGTATTGATCAAAACACAACAGCTAAATGTCTGTACTGCTGTAGGGTAAATTGAAACTATTTTAGTTTGGAGAGAATTGTGTTGATATTGGCCTCTGCCTCTTGGGATTTTTTTTTTGCATATCTGAATAAGGCATAAACAAAACTGACAATTAAGCCCCTGGCTTCTAGAAGATGGATTTGTTGTCTTAAGTCTAGATTGCAATGTGTTGTCTGTTTCCACACATGCAACGTTGGTAACAATATCCGCATGCATTTAGCACAACAAAAGGGATTTTATTTTGTAATTCACATGCAGGTCTGGAGCGGTCAGGAACCGTGGATGCAGGACTTAATACACATGCACAAGTATACAACAGTCTTTATGGACATGGCGCATATGGAGGAGACTGCAATCAGCTGCTTCATAAGCCTGCTTAAAGGGACAGTCCAGACACTGATGAGGATTGATACCCCTACCCCATCCGTGTGTCTGTCTTTAAATAAAGCTTCAAGCTTACAACTCTCCTCCTCTTTCATCAATTATCTGTTTATTGATTACTGTGTAGCATTACTGAAATGTTACAGTGTATAATGGGTAGTGTAGGGTTGTTGCCTTTTGCTATACGTTATGCTCATGTGCTGCCAAGTAGGCATGTGATATTGTTTGTAGCATGTTCCAGCTTGTGCTGGTAGATCGTATTCCTGATATACAACAGAATAAAAATTGTAAAAAAATACTTTAAAAACAAACGGAAAAAAACCCAAAACATGGCACCTCAGAAGCTATTATCGGTAAAGGCATATATGGACGCCATATACATATATGGAACCCAGGCTATTTTTACATCTGTGTTGTAATTTCTGGTTTTCTGTTCCATCACAGGAACAAAAAAGTGAAAAGAACAGTGGTGTCACATCTGTTAGAGGACATACACTAAGGGCCACATGTATGAAAAGTGTCTAGGTCTAAAACTTTCTTTGTGCCCATAGCAACCAATCAGAGCGCCCCTTTCATTTTTCCAGAGCACTATATGAAATAAAAGGGGAGCTCTGATTGGCTGCTATGGGCAACAAAGTGAGTTTTAGACCTGTACAGTTTTCATACATGTGGCCCTAATTGTAAAGGGGTCCATTGGGTCTTGGCCATTTGACTGAATAAAATAACGCAGCATGCTGCACTACATTTTTGACTTTTTTTAGGTAGTCTGTGATGGAGACGTCTAACAGATCCTCCAATGCAGATGTTAATGTAGCCTTAGCACTGTGGTCAAGCAGCGTAGAGGTCTCGAATCTGTCTCAGCACAACATCAGCATGGAGTTCAAGAAACTCAAGCAGGAGCAGCAAAGCCTCAGAGATTGGACAACATCTCCAGTAACTTCAACATCCAAAAGAAGGGAAAAGAGCACAAGGGGTGACATGTATGTACAGAGCTGCACCAGAAGTCCGGCGTCTTTTCAGCCTGGAAACTGGCGCAGCCCTGTTCGTTATATTTTTAACCAGGTGCACTCCAATATTAGTCACATTACAGAGCGCCCGCAGCACTTTGTAATGCGCCGGACATCGGGGGGCGTGCTGGAGGTGCGTCACACTACAACTGTACGAAGCTACAAATTTGAACGCCAAATCAAGGCGCCTTACTGCTGGAACAAGTAGATCACTTTAAAAGTGGTTTACCTGAGCCAGAAGTGTCGCTTTGTAGCTAGAAAGCACTAAATCTATGACCCACAGTAGACCAGGTCCATAGGCGCATTCTATGCTACTTATGTGACATGTGAGTTTGAACTCTATAACACTATCTCATGCTCAGTTATTCCCCTTTTTTAGTGATACTTATTTTCAAGTAATTTACATTAGGGAAAATGTTAAAAAAATGAATAAAAAAAATCATTCTTTTTGTGTCATGGACATTTATATATGCGGTATTAAGTTTTCGGGTTTATTGTATTTATTTTTATTTCACAAATTGTAAGGTAACAGAAAAAAAGACTATGACTTTTCCTCATTAACTATATGCCACCTGCCCATTGACTTTTAACGTCTGAATAGTCTTTTTAATACAGCTATGCAGAGTGCACTGCTGCATGCCAATTGTGCAGCTCCTGGAGAAGGCAGGAGTGGCTTACTACTGTCTCGGCCTAACTGATCATTGTATAAACAGTGCCAAATAAGCTCTATATATATATATATATATATATATATATATATATATATATATAATATATATATATAACACACACACAGTATATACATACATACATATACAACAAGAACAGGAAGCATTGAGCACTGTATATACTAGAATCAGAAGGCAAAGGTGGTAATAAATAGTCAATGCCTTCTTCCTGGAGAACATGGCTGCAGCTAACAGCTGGCTCTCCACTCGTGGAGCTGCAAAATTAGTGAGATGCGGCGCACACTGCATTTTAAAACAGAAGTGCAAAGTTAATGCCCCCGCCAGATATTTAGGGCGACATGTATGAAATCTGGCGTTCAAACGCCAAATTTCATGCGCATAATAATAGTCTAGAATGCGCCTGATTTATGAATCTGCTATACAGCGGGTCATAAATCAGGTGCATTCTAGCGCTTGTACGACATTTCACGCTCAGGTAAACCACTTTCAAAGTGGTTTACCTGTGCCAGCAGTAATGGGCCTAGAAATGCCGTACTGAAGCTATAAATATGTAGCTTCATATGGTTCTAGTGCGCCCTGCCTCCCGCATACCCCCCGAAATAAGGTGCACTTCAAAGTGCCACTTGCGCTCTGTAATGCGCCCGATTCTAGCGTACCGGAGGCATTTCAGTGAAGTGAATGGGGCTGCGCTGGATATCGGGCTGAAAAGACGCCAGATATTTGGCGCAGCCCCATTCATACAGGTCGCCCTTAATGTCAATGGGTGGTCAGAATCTAGTTAAGAAAGCACAGCAAGAGTGGGCTCATACATTGAGGTTGAAAAATGCGACAAAAAACGCAAGCAAATAAATGCATACTTTTCACAAAATGCAAAACATTTTTTGTGCGTGCGTCTTGTGAAAAAACGAGTGCTTTTTTGCTGCATGTGTTTTCTACATATGTTTTTGATGCAGTTGAAAAATGCAACAACTATGTAACAAAAATGCAACGTGTGAACCCAACCTAATAAAGCACAAACACAAAGGAGTGGTTTGCATGTCAAATTTATGTTAAAGCCCATCGGCTGTGTAAAAGAGAATAAGAAGCGCCAGCTTGGACCGACACTACACAGAAGTGGGCCTCTATGAATAACAAAGCTTCTAATGACTTGTATCACAAATGAAAAAGCACTGTATTTCCATTAAATCAATTTAAGAGTGAGCCAAACAATTTTACTAGAGAATTTACATTTTTATTAAAGCGATGCTAAATTCCTCACGTCTTGGAGGTGAAGCCATTACTTGGCTGGAATAGAAGATTTATTATTCATCAGGTAAAAGCTTCATTGCTGTCACATAAAGGGACACATATTGAAACATCTACAGGTGTTTGTCTTGGCAAGCACTGAGCATATGGCACATTAGCTTAATCCACAATCCAATACAGTTGCACACGAATTAAGAGCTCTTGAAATAGACTTGCCTCATTTTCTCTCACTCAAATACTTTAACCATCATAATCAATAATAGGTTGAGCTGTGTCGTGGCTAAGAGGAGCAGATGAATGCATGTGCACAGCTGCTGCATAAGTCACTCTGAAGGGTACAGGAGGATTTCACTGCCGCTATTTTAGCCAAAATAGACACAAAAGCGCACACTTATACATTATATATTAGGCTGCCAAAGGAGGATGTGGGGGAAGCTAAATCTTCCATTCCATCAATAATAAGATTTTGGGAAATAGAGGCTGCTCATAGAAACATCAATTCCTGCTATAAGCGGTGCTGGCCTTTAAAGGCGTTCTCCAATAATATATAAATGAGCCTAAAGTGACAAAGCACTGGACGTGTTCAAAATGCCTAATCTGATTCCAAAAGCTGATCTCAGGCCCTGTGGCTGCATTACATATTTATTGCCATCACCTCGAAAACTTCTCTCCCTAACCTTTTTCTAGGCTGCCCTCACTTGCTCTGTTTATTTCCTTCGTACTACAGAGCTCTATTGAAAATACCAATTATGTCCCTTAGGCTAGATTCACACTGCACATTTTTCCTTCGGAAAAAAACAAAAAAAAAAAAACGCCACCCCGGGGACAACCACGAATTTCTGCCGCATTTTGTCTTCTTTCTTGATGCCAATATCACTGCATCTTCGGGTCACGAATTAGCCCCATCTAATTGGCATCCCACGCATTTTTGACACTAGCTACAAGTGAAAAAAGCGTAAAGCATCGCCATATACTCCTGGTTTTCCCAGCATGTGCCTTAACGGTAGCCATCCCCTGGCATTTATTCACACGCATTTTAACACAGAAAATGCCCAATGAAACACAAAAAAAAAACTGTGGGAACCCAGTCTTATACTTCCACCTAATAACCTGATCCATCTTCCATCAGTTTTCCTATCTCGCACCAGCTGCACTAAAAACTTTGGATGAGAACAAATGACTACACGGCTTCAGTTTACATCTTCCTATTTCAGAACGGGGACGCGACTGCGGCAGCGAGAACGTCCCGATTCAGAAGAATGAAAATGTTAACAGAAGACTGGGACTTGCAGGGATGGAATGGAGGTTTTTTTATGTGGACAACTATCTCTTAATAGAAAGAAAAAATTGAAGTGAATTTCCACCGTTTTAAAAAAAAAAAAAAATAACATATTGTTCACCCCCCATCTACTGTCAAGGGGAAGGAGATAATAAGTACTCAGCCAGTACCACTGCAGCTCCGCCATTCCCCACTGATGACCTTATGTACATCTCTCACATAAGGTTATAACCAAATCACTAGCCTCAGAGGTCACGTGACATGCATGCAGTCGTCATGCAAGTGATATATGTAATGTCACCAGTGGGGACCGTGGTATTGCCTCTTCTCAATACCAATATTTCTTGCCACTACAGTTGCTTCAGTCACAGCTGCAGACACAAGACAATTTGCCTGCACTGCTGAAAACAGGAAATCTCTGGATAAAGAGACGTTATATGGTTATCTTACCTGAAAGTCCTACAGAACTCTGCAGACCTGTAGGGTGGTATCACACATGAGTTTTCCTTTTTGGAGAATTGCCATTACAGCTCCAGAATCCTAGTCACTATAACTAACACACCAGAAATGCATCCAGACCCTTATTAATGGGGACTCTTATTAGTGAATTCACCATGACAAGCCCCTCTGGCAGAGAGTTCCACAGTCTCACTGCTCTTACAGTAAAGAATCCCTTTCTATGTCTATGTAGAAACTTTCCTTCCTCAAGACATAAAGGATGCCCCCTTGTTCTGGATACAGCCCTGTGTATAAATAGATCCTGGGAGTGATCTCTATATTGACCTTTGATATATTTATACATATTTATAAGGTCACTTTGAAACACAGTCTTTTCTCTAAACTTAATAACCATAATCTTGTTAATCTTTCTGAATACCAGAAAGATACCCAGTCCTTTTATTATTATTGTTGCCCACCTTCTTATGTTTTCCAATGTGCAATTCTTGTATACCGGTGCCCATAACTGTACAAAATAGGCAGATTAATCAATAGTGTCATCAAGACCATAACCTCATTTTATGTGGCCTATGACAGCACAATAAAAGAGGGTCACGTAGTTAAGTTTTATACAGTCTTACAGTAACATTGAGGGCAACCATAAAGTTGGTGTGGCCATCGATGAAAAGTAGTCTGCCACCCCGGACTTAGACTGTGTAAACGTAAAACTAGACAGTCTTAAAACGTGTCAGATTTATCACAGTGCTGATAAATCTGGCGCATGTTTAGACGCTCTAGTCCAAGTTTACATGTTCTACTAGTTGGCTTACTTTATGCCACTAATTGCAGCAAAATTATAGTGTATTTTTTTTTAGCACATGGCATTTATTGCTATACTAGATCCCTTTCGTCACACGAGAGACAGAAGTGTCTAAAACATATAATAAATGTGGTTATAAACGTGTATGTCAGTATTTAGGGGCAAATTGCTCAACTCATACTTGATACTCAAATCATGACCAGGAGCTGTGATGTTTCTTAGGAAAAAAATTCCACTTTTTAGTCTCCTACAAGCCATTTTACCCAAGTAGTCAGATCCATGGGCACTCACCCCACTCAACTCATATTCAGAACTGCATTAAGAGCATTCTCCTCGATATCTACATTTTTTGACAATCTGTCATTTTTATATAAGCATAATTCCACTAAGGGTATGTTCACATGGCTTATTTTGCCGCATATTTGCACGCGCATTTCGCCACGTATTGCTCTTTGTACCGCAATTACAGTAATTCATAGCTCTCATAGAGAGCTACAATATGATCGTATCGCTGACAATGCATGTCAATGGGGCCGCCCCCCTCCCCCGCTTAGGAATTATACACTGATCAGCGCGTGCTTCCAAAAGACCCTGCGGATTGCGTTGCGTACAGTATGCGCCCCAATAGGCCATGTGAACATACCCTAAGCCAACACTTGTCTTTTTTTATATCAATTTATTAGCAAGGATATATAACCATTGATTTTGCTAACCTGGCATGTCTTCTAGGGTATGCATTCCACAGAGTAAGAATCTGGGGGGACGGGCATGAAAACGGTCTAGGTCTTAGACTTTCTTTGCTGCCCACAGCAACCAATCAGAGCTCCCCTTTTATTTTTTTCAGAGCACTATATGAAATAAAAGGAAAGCTCCAATTGGCTGCTTCTAAGGCACATTACTTTTAGAGTAGTGGGACAATTTTTATTAAATCTATTGGGACATTGAACAACTGCTAAATTATAACGATCCCAAAAATATTTAATGAAATACTAAACCAGAGGGAAATAACGGTACATACAAAATATTAAAGTGGGATCCCAATCACAATGATTAGTTTTAAACATATAGGCAAAGGTAAATAATGATAATTACCAAATACATTGCTCTTTAGATTTTGCTTTCTTTCAGCATTAGAGCAGCTCTTATCTCCTGCTTGTTTACAGAAGGTTTCCGAGGCTGCAGTCCACCTCTCTCTGCTCTAGCAGCTCTGGCCGGGATGCTGACAACACTCCCTGCTGTGTCTTATGAGGACTTAATTTCATTGTATATAGCGTCGGTATATTCCACAGTGCTGCACAGAGATGGTCATCAATAACTTTGCTCTCTGTCCCAAATAGGGCTCACAGTATAAATTACAGATGAACTTATTTGTATATTTTTTTTTAGAGTGTGGGGGAAACTGGAGTATCCAAAGGAAACCCACATAACAAAGGGAGATCATACAAACTCCTTGCAGATGTTATCTTTGGTGGGATTTGAACCCAGGACCCCAGTGTGCAAGGCACAAACCACTGAGCCACCATGCTGTCCAAGGACCTAATTTATCTTTCTTACTGACAAAGTTTAAACCTTCAGAGCACAGTAGCCTTCAGCCTTGCTTTTAAAACCCCTCCATTATCAATGTGGGCATGTCCCCACGGCACGGGTTTCGGACGGTTTTTCAGACGGTTTGCGGTTTTGCAGACTGTCTGAAAAACCATCCGCAAACTAGCACAACAGGCTTCTATGGAAAACCATTTTTTTCTGCCCCTGGCGGTTTTCCGTCCGCGGGCCGCCCGAAAAACATTGAACATGCACAGTCTTCTGTCCGGTTTTCGGACGGGATATGTGCAGGTCAATGTGAAGGGGGAGGGCTTTTCTCCGCTCATTGCGGAGAAAAGCCGTTCCCCGGGCAGCCATTTATCCGACCGGTATTTGTCCTCTGCCGTGGGGACATGCCCTGTCCCTCTAACAGGCACTGATAGGAATAGCAGAGCTGGTATGCCCGTCACTTCTATAGAACCACCCACAGCCTGAACAGGAAGTGCAAGTCTGAAGCTGGCTGTGGCTCTGTAAAACAGACAAATGTTAAAACCCCTGCGAGTATTGATAAGCCAGTATTCTATTCATATAGCAGAGTGCTGTCATTTAGTATTATAGGAATTCATTCAATTTATCAGTTTTATACTGATCTAATTAAGGCTTACAACTTTATGACAGTTCTGCAATTAAAACACAATCCGATTTTCTGCTGCTAGTCTTGTTAAAAAAAAAAAGTATAACAGAAAGGTAGAGAAAAAAAAAAAAAAAACTTTAAAGACACAATTTATGCTTCTTATTTACTGTGATTATAGCAGAATAATAAAGCCGTTATACTTTGACTCAGATGGCCATGGGGAATACAATGTTACTGAGGCATCTGCTGCGTTTCCTGCTACCATCCCTTTAATTACAAAGGGGAGGAAAGCTAATACAAATGTAGAAATGTAATTACTTTGTAAAAGCCCAAATCCTAGCCCAAAGCCATGTTCTTCCTGTAATATCACATTCTTCTCTTCTTGTGTAAACTTTTCATTACGAAGAAGACATCTTCATAATCTAATAAAAATGGTTATAATGCAACTCCTGGAAATATTATTCTTGCATTAGAAACAGTAGCATGTTTTAGTAATGTTCTTTTAATGCAATTTGTGCTGTGCAGGAGCCCATTGAACTTGATCATTTAGAATGTGATCAATATGAATTAGTGCCTCCGAGAGATAAAGCATTTGATCATTGGGAATTTGATCAATGTTTCTTGAGGCCAAGCACAGATAAGGCATTTATCAAGAGTGTGCATAATTGTAAGCTCATTTGCACTAAGAGAAAGAGGTAATAAGCTTCTTTCAATGCGATATGTGCAATCCAATCACTTATTACCTACTGAAAGTGATTCGGGTAGCAGTCAACTCTCTTTTGCAGGCACCACTGCCTTAATATCGTGCTACCAATGACAAAAGCACCGGCTCTATCCCTGCTGTTATGGGCACAGTACTCTCTCGTGCCGGCAGCAGGCTGGAGTGCGCCGATGCTATAGTAAGCCGGCGGCGGGGTTTAACACCTTGAACTCCGACAATGACTTCCTGCAGCATCACCCCACTCCATACTCCTGCCACCCTGAGAGGTTACATTTGGACTATAAGACTCGCTCTTATTTTTCCCAAAAAATTTTTGGGAAAAAAGTGCGTCTTATAGTCCAAAAAATACGGTATGTTGCTTGTAACAACCAGAACCCAACTTTCATGGTTTACACTACTCCGGAAAATTGAAAAGTGCTATGGGCAAAAAAGACGGTCTTCCTTGTAGACAGTTTTGATAAATGAGGCCCATTGCGTTTTAGCTGGGACGACCTTACAGTAACAGAATCATCTATTGCTTCACAGCAAGAGTAGATTCATCTTCTGACTGACCAAAACTGGACAAAAGTATTCAGAAGTGTATGTCTTTTATAAATCTAAAGCAATTTACTCCAACAACATTTTACTTAAGTTTGGCATATAACATGACCGTCTTAGGCCCTCTTCACATCTGTGTCAGGTTCCATTCAGATCCATTACATTATGGGCACCAACAGCACCCCATAGATCCCATTAACTACAGGTCTGACAGGTTACCAGCATGTGGTCTGTTATTTTAACATAAAAAATAGCACTACACGCTGCATACTCAGATGTGAACCCAGGCAAACGAATGTGGATCACTATGCTACGAACTACCTTACATGTGTCCACCTTTCCTTTAAAGAACATTCACATGACTGAGTAAACTAAAATTTAAGCATGTAATCCACATGGATTATGCTGTTAAAAACCACGTTAACCTGGTATTTTTTTATAATTTATTTTACTACTGTACATACTTATTGCACATGGATTTAGACACATTTTTTAGATTTGGTTTAACAGGCAATTTGCGGTCACAAAGAGTCAAATTAATGCCTATTGGTTTTGGATGTGGATCCACGTTAAAATTCACACACAATACATATACAAATGTTTTGGGCGCGTATTACATGAGGACATCCCACTGACATCAATAGTAAATATTAATGCGTTTTGCGAGTGGAATTCAACCAAAGAATGAGAATGTTCAGTCTTTTGACCGCGCATCAGTTATGAAAAACGCAAGTCAAAAATACTCTTCATATGAACTACAAAGCGTATTTTGTATTAAGGTAAATGGAATTTAGTTTTCAACAAGGATTTCTATGAGGAATCCGCCTGTAAATCCTCACCGTGTGGACAGAGAATCTCCCATTATAGTTAGAATGTATGCATGCATGCGTTTCAGCTTTCACTTAGCATTATTAAGGATATGTTCATGTAGCATAGTTTTCCCAAGCAATCCATCTCAAAATATGTATAAAACCAATCTATTATGCTTCCCATTGTTTTGCATTTTTTCCATTGTAGATTTAGATTTCTGCCACGTACTTCATTTATCATGAGTTGTACATGACCTGAATTCTAAAGGTATGCCTCAGATTTGTGCCACGTATTACATGACGTATTTTTCAGTTAAGAAAACAGCATGTGGGGCACATGAATTACATAAATTGCACCAAAAATAATGGAGTACATGCTTTACACCAAATGTATTATGTGTTTTAAACAGTTTTTAGACTTACTTTGTTACATAGTTAGTACGGTTGAAAAAAAGACATGGACATCAAGGTCAACCAAGAATGGTGAAAATGTGGATGAAGGGAGGGAGATGAGGAGTTTTTAAGCTGAGTTTCCCCTACTTATGAAGTCTTTGAAACCTATAAGGCAAGAACCGATCTGCTCTAAGGAAGATTTCATTTCTGATACCAGAGTTGCCATCAGACTAGATCTAGAATTTTATATGGCTACATCCGTATTAATATTTTTTAGTTTCAGGTAGTTATCTAAGCCTTTCTTGAAACTTGCAACAGTTCCTGCTGTGACCAGCTCCTCAGGCAGGCTATTCCACAGATTTACAGTTCTTACAGTGAAGAACGCTTTCCTCCTCTGGAAATTGAATCCTTTTTTTTTTTTTCAGATGAAGGGAATGTCCTTCTGTCTTTTGGGGTTAAATTAATCATGTCTCCCCAGACCTGTCTTTTAGGTTAAATAAGTTTAATTATTTTAACTTCTCCTCGTAATGAAGATGCTCCACTTCCCTGATTAGTTTGGTTGCTCCTCTTTTCACTTTCTCCAGCTCCACTACATCCTTCCTATAAACTGGAGTCTAGAACTGAACAACATACTCCAAGAGAGGCCGCACCAATGCTTTATATAGTGGTAATATTACATCCCTGTCCCACCAATCCATGCCTCTTTTAATACACACTAATATGCTGCTTGCCTTCGAGGCAGCTGATTGACATTGCATGCTGTTCTGTGTATGATCTACAAGAACACCCAGCTCTTTCTCAACAAGCTTTTTACCCTCTGGAACATATGATGCCTGCAGATTATTCGTACCCAGATGCAGAAAAATACATTTATCCACACTGGACCTCATTTGCCAAGTGGATGCCCAAACACTCATTACATAGCTTGGCGTTATCTGTAAAAATAGAAACAATGCTATAAATCCCCTCCACTATATCATTAATAAATACATTTAATAAAAGAGGACTTCTGTGCCTCGTCAATCTGAGGAAAGGGTGTGGTTACATGAGCACCAAAATTGACAAAACCAGTGGCGTAAATTAAAGCCAAGTAATTGAACGCATGAACTTAAACTAGACCGACTACACATGCGCTAGATTCATCGATACTATAATAAATGTGGCGCATTTGAAGACTGTCTAGTCTAAGTTTACACGGTCTAAATTTAAGACAGTATTGGTAAATCTGCTTGTGTGAGCATACTAAAATAGAAAAACCTGACGGGGGTTGTTCGCAGGGCGTAACTGTGGGACGTACTTCGGGGCGTACTTGTGCTGCAATGCGCCCAAAGTACGGCATGCAAATACAGTAAAATCATAGCACTCATTGAGTGCTTTGATTCTACGGCGTATTCATCAACACATACTGCGCGCCCGGCAAAAGAAGAGACATGTCACTTTTGCCAGTGCTTATGTGCAGGGGAAAGGGGACATGAATGGGGGTTGAGCCGGAGTGCTGTGGGAAGTACGTGCTGGCAAGGGCGTACCTTCCCACAGCAGGTATACGCCGTGTGAATACAGCCTAAGAACTTCCAAATAAAAATAAGTACATGAAAATAGGAAAATCAGTGGTCTTACTTGAATCTTGCCTCCACAGTGTTGGCAGCTGACTGGTACTGTTCCGTGGTGACCTTATAAAACTGAGCACTCTGAAAACAAAGCACAGACAAAGGAAATTACATTTCTGTCTCAATATACAAAACAGAAGGGTCACATTATACATTTTCATCAGCATTTATAAAAGGAGAACTATAAAGAAAAGATCTGCACCTCTTTCATATTTTGGACCTATTTTCAGTTTTGGTGAAGAAACACTGATGCAAATCACTAACCAACATATGTGTTTAAGTGGGCAGAGGAAAGGAGAGTGGGGTAATCTGAGGGAGAGACGGTCTCCGTGCAGATCCTGCTGTGATGTCAGTACTTCATTAGAGAGAAGAAAGTGCCCTCTACTGGCACACAGGCAACTTGTCCTACTCTATACTATCCTGAAATGACTGGTGTGTGCAGCCCGATAGTGAACAAAGTGAATAAAACACCATAGGAAGCTTTCAACCTTCCATCTTGATAGTATACAAATAGATGTATAATGCAACAAGCCGGCCACTGGAGCTGTGCTCCAACTTTATTAAATCCTTTATTTTATATAAAGTATGATAGAAGTGCTAACAATGATGATGCATACAAGCATGAAAGTGGCTGATTTTATTTAACAACTAAAGACAAATTCCCACGTTAGGCTTGGGTCCTACAGTTTGGCAGCTGTGCCACATAAATCAACGTGTTCCCAGCAAACTTGTGCCGCCACTGGCGACCATGGTTTTTGTCTGCTAGACTGTGGGACTCCAGTCTTAAAAGGGTTGTCTCACTACAGCGATTCATCGGATATCTGTCCTTTTTTCTTAGTTTCATTTTTGAATTCAGGAGCGGTTTACTGGCTTCTACTGGCCTGCAGTAATGTGCTGCTGAGGACACCAGGTCTGTAGCTATAGCGACCAGCGATGAAAGCCTAACCGGAGAGAGCAAACGGGTCTGTAGCTATAGCGACCTGAGGAGCAGCTGCAGCACATACAAGAGGGGATATCTAGAAATAGGTAGGAAACTGTTAATGGACACATACTGCAAAGTGACTTGTTTTTGCAAGATCAAAAACATCAAAAGCAATTCTTGTAGCGAGACTCCCCCTTTAACTGCTTGCCGACCACCAATTTCCTTAAACATCCAGACTTTATAACTTTGCACGGACATTCTGAAACGTCCGGGCAGAGAATGATGGAGATCCGACTATTAACGATAGTTGAATTTACGACTGAGAAAACAGGGACAGTTTATTAACTTGATAGCTGTTCATGCAACACTCAGTGACTGCCTGAGATGCTGGGTTTTAAAAGACCCAGATCAGAATTGCAGGGTATAGATTTCACCTGTAACTGGGGCTAATATTATATAGTTACATCGTTAGTACAGTTAAAAAAAGACATATGTCCATCAAGTTCAAGGAAGGGTGGGGAAAATGGGGATGAAGAGAGTTTGATAATAATAATCTTTATTTATATAGCACCAACATATTTCACAGCACTTTACAGTTGCAGTGGTCTCAAACTGGCGGCCCTCCAGCTGTTGGGAAACTACAACGCCCATCATGCATTTATATAATCTGTAACAGTGGTCATGATGGGCGTTGTAGTTTCTGGAGGGCCACAGTTTGAGACCACTGGTTTAGAAGGTAAAAAACATTACACAGTAAAAAGCTACTAACAGATCAGACACAAGGGGCCTCATGTATGAAAACTGTAGAGGCCTCAAACTTTTCTTGTTGCCCATAGCAGCCAGAGGTCCCCTTTCATTTCATATAGTGCTCTGAAAAAATGAAAGAGGACCGCTGATTGATTGCTATGGACAACAAAGCATTAGACCTCGACAGATCTCATATATGAGATCCAAGGTGTGAGGGCCTTGTTCGCAAGAGCTTGCAATCTAGAGTATAGGGATTTTTGTTCAAACTTTGGAACCCATAAGGCATGAACCAATCTGACAAAGAAATATTTCATTCCTGATCCTAGAATTGCCATCAGACTGGATCTAGATGTTCTATACAGCTACATAAGTATTAATGAATCATCCCCAGATACAGGGGAAATCAGAAGGAAAAAAAAAGAAAGAAAATGTTATGTAACAATGCCCCCCAAAATGTCTTTTTCTGAGGTTATAGGAGGAACAATATGTAAAACTGACACACTAAAAAAGAAATGATTAAAATGAATACAAAAAAACTTTTAGCCCCGTTCTCAATGACCCTAAGGGTATTTTCACACGGCGTTTTGCTAAATACATATTTGGGTATGTTTTACGTACCAAAAAAGGGACCTCAAAATGGATAACAATTTTCAAGTGTGACTACATTGATTTCCGAGTAAAATACACAACGTCGTTTAGACAATACGTATTTTACATACGTTTCTGCATTGCGTAAAACGGATGCGTTCATGTCAATTCTTTATCCGTTTTACGCATTGAAAAGCCCACAGAAACAATAGGGATAGGTTTTTGCAGTCCGGAAAATGTATCCAAAAACGTACCACACTTTGTGCTACATTTCTGGATGCGTTTAACGCAATATGTTTTACGTATTGCAGAAACATATCCAAGAGGCTGTGTGAACATACCCTAAAACTTTATATCACCTACATGTAAATGTCCATGATGGTAAAGGAACACAATTAAACAACTTATTTTGGCGCCACTTTTGCTGTTAAAAAATACATTTACATTTTCTCTCATATTTAAAAACAAAGACACTAATGTAAAAATTACATTAGAGTACAATCAGATCACAATACCTCGTTAAAGTAAAAAAAAAAAAAAAAAAAGTAATGTCATTCTTATTCCAAATATAAAACATATCTATGCAGTTGTATGAATGCATCACTTGAACCTACTAATATAGTTTGAAATGGATCCTAAGTTCTTTTCTTGTCACGCTCTTCCCATAAGACTTTCTGTCCAATTTCTTACAACTTGACCGCAGTATATTATTCAGAATATAAAGAAAGTGGCATCAATGTAAATAATATGTCAATCATATGTCAAGATTGTGGCTGGTGTGACTATTAACAGAATCCCATGATATAAACTGTATTCAATAAACTTTGATTGCATCTGCAAAGCCCAGAATGGATTGGGAACTGTCACATGCTAATCAAAGTGAAGGGAAGCCTTGGAAATGAAGCAAGCCAACTATGATATACTATAGTAATAAAATACAAAAAAAATTATTCATTTCAAATGTCTAAACATATTAAACATATAGTTCCTTTTACCCATCCTATGGATTATTTTAGGACACACTTAAAAGAGGATGATCAGGTTTATAATGTTGCTAATGGTACTACAAAATATGGATAGGAATATCCTCTAAGAAGAGGGAAAAAGTAAAGTAACAAAACCATGCATTACCTATTACCAAGCCAATATTCACAAATAAAACAATAGTCTTTCAACCATTTTTATTCCTTTTAAGTGCCATAAAGCATATGTGGGCCTATTAAAACATACCCACTACTGTTCATACTGACTGCATAAGTGAGAAAAAGATGCTTTACTCTCACACAACACAAACCTAAGATTCCTTTGGGTGTTCCCTGTGGAGTGTCCTGGGCTTACTACGGAAAATGTTCCTCAACCCTACCCTCTACACTAGATTGACAGCTCATAGTGGTCACTTGGATGGATCACACCAAAAACTGCAAACCTCGAAAACAACAGGGTTGGTTGCCTATATATCAGATACTAAGGGCTCAACCCACGGCAGAGGACAAAAACTGTTCGGTTTATCCGACCGGTATTTGTCCTGTTTTAGTGCCGTCCCCACGGCCGCCGGGTGACAGCTTTTCTCCGCGGTTAGCAGAGAAAAACCCTCCCCATTCACATTGCAATGTTCATGAACCCCACTGCACGGGTTTTCCGCCCGCGGGCCACACGAATGAGATTGAACATGCACATTCTTCAGTCCGGTTTTTGTACGGAATATGAGAATGTCAATGTGAAGGGGGAGGGCTTTTCTCCGCTCATCGCGGAGAAAAGCCGTCCCCCCCCCGCGGCCGTGTGCACGGTACACAAACCGGACAAATACCGGTAATTGTCCTCTGCCGTGGGGACGCGCCCTTAGGAAAGATGGAAGCGAAGGTAGCGATAGATAGTACAACAAGTGAAGTCAGGAGCAGAATACACAAGGGTAGTCTGTAACCATGGAGACTCTTAGGTTCGTAAAGGAGCTGAATACACAAAATGGTAGGATATTTTTAATCAAGACTACTCACAGTTACTTCATTTTTTTTTAGATGTACTACAGCACAAAAACATGGTTGCAAAAGAGTACATAGCCTTCAAATCAATCTAAAATGGAAGCTTTAAAGTGATGTCAGTTTATATTAAAAGGCAATTAAAGTTAAAAACTGAAGTCAGAAGATACAAGCACATTACTTTCTGTCTTGAAGATAAACAAACGGAATATAAGCGCTTTGAAGTCGATTTTCATAGTCATTTATTTCGCACTTATCACAAAAGCAATCAGCTACCAGAAAGGTCGACATTTGGATATCACAAATAAGCACGACCCTGGTAGTGAAAATAGCTTATTTGACCCAAACACATAAGGAGGCTCAAATAAAATGGCTTGCGTGTTAAATCCGATTATTTTTATTAGCAAAATGCAAGATTCGCAGTGAAAGGTTTCAGGGTATAACAAGGTAAAATCGTTTCTCAAAAATGGACTCTGAGCTATTAAAAGTGCAATATCCAAAATGCACAAACCTTGCATATTAGGGTATGTTCACACAGTGTATAGCGGCGCATAACGACATGTCACTTCTTTCTCCCGACACACAATACGTGTCAGGGAAAATGGCGGGTAATCATAGCTTTCAATTACAGCTATGAATTACCATATTTTCGGTCCGTACTTCAGGCGTATTGTAGCCCAAGTCAAAGTTCACATTCGCCATAATGAAAAAAAAAATCCCATCTAATTAGTAGGGGGCTATTTTTTAGGGAAAAGAGCCAGGACTGCATAGGAACCTCCTGTACAGAGTTGGAACCAGACCCATTTTACAATGGACACCAATTCCACCCAATGGACCTCAATGAAAACAACTGTAGTTGGGCTTCCCCTATAATATCCGGTGCCTTGACAGAAAAAACATTGTTGCATGCTGCACTATTTTTTTTTTCCATCTATCAGAACCTCTGACGCAAATGTGAACCAGGTCTTACGCCTTATTACACTGCAAGCTTCAGCGAGTCAGATGTGACCCGAAAAATGCTACATCCAATAGACAGTGCAGAGTCCTAGTGCTTTCCCCTTAATTTTATTTGAATATATTTAAAAGGGACGCCTCCATCAGAAACTAAGTATTTTTGTTCAAATCCATATTCCTGTAAAAATTCATTTTTAGAATTTTGGAAGTTTTTTTTTTTTTATTATTATTTTGGCTGTTCTATGCAGTTAAAGATTACAAATTACATATTGTCCTTTTTAAACTGTGATTAATAAAGAGATAAAACTCCAGAATGGCCAGACAGACTAACCTCATATTACTGTTGGTGCTGCTCATCTCTTTGTAGTCTTATTACTACAGTTGGTAATGACAGAATTATTGCTCTATTTTTCTCTGAATAGGGATAGATAAGATAAGACTAGATCGACAACAACATGAAAGGATAATAGGTAATCTTTTTCTATAGGGGGGTGTTCGTCATACTTATCATATGCTGCTGATAACACTTAGGGGCCGTTTACACGGCACAGGACAAATACCGGTTGGTTAATCCGACTGGTATTTGTCCTGTTTTCGTGCCATGCACATGAAAACAGGATTAGCGGAGAAAAGCACTCCCCCTTCACATAGACATGTTTTTCTGCCGCCCGAAAACCAGACGAAAAAATGTTCTATGTTTTTCGGACTGCCGGGGGTCTGAAAAGCCGCTGGGTGGAAAACCCGTGCAGTGGAGTCTGCTGCGCGGGTGTTCAATAGAGGCCCGTGTTAAAAGTTTTAAAAACCGAAAACAGTCTGAAAAAACTGGGTGAAAATCTGTGCTGTGGGGAAATGGCCTTACACCTCTTAGGTGTAAGTCAGCCTGAAAGAGAACCATCCTGTAATCCTTCTACTGCTGTGCGATCAGAATTTTCAGAGGAGAAGCCAGACACACAAACCAGGAACTCGTGTACATAGAGGAACTTTTAAAAATCATATTACTTATAATTCTATCATTTTTAAAATTTATATATATAATTATTAAATTAATTATATATTAATAATATATATTATATATATATATTAATAATATATATATATATATTATATAAAAATATATATATATATATATTATATTATTGTGGGGGTGTCAGCTCCTAGGTAGTCCCCTGGATTAGCACAGACAGGTATAGGTGCAAAAGCAGCAAATTTTTTTGTTGTTCAGACTTGAATAACGGAAAAACAAAACATGCTTCCTTCAGCTTATCAGAGCAAAAATAAAGACAGTCCTTGCTCCAGGGTTTACAGCAAAGCAACACAAAACAACCTCACCGGGTCAGCAGTAGCAGTGTTCCCCGACACTTGGAGACCGGCTTTGCATGTCCTCCCTTCAGAGAGGTTTTCAGCATAATCACACCGCTCCGCCCTGAGCTGTGTCAGCTGCCCCTTTTTGCCTGGTAAGGGCCGGGCTGGAGTATGGGAGCGGCCGTCCCACCCAGACTCTTGGGCCGCTCCATAAAAAACCCGACCCGAACTACTACAATAAAAATGGCTCAGCAACATAACATCGCTGGCAAAACTATAGGGTTTTTCATCACCACCCCCACCTTGGGATACAACACCGAACCCTTTACCCCCGGGCCCCCAATAAACCCCCCTTAAAAGGGGG